>PVLC010001889.1:63303-129014 GCA_004027655.1 Graphiurus murinus | reverse complement strand
CTCCCTAATATGTGGATGCTAGGGAGAAGATGGGGCATAGGAGGGTCTCCAGATGAAAAAGAGAGATCCTCGATAAGCAAAGAAGTTGATTTAATTATAGTGGATGCTTGGGGCAGAGGGACACCCTAAAGCACATGATGTACCTACACAATCATATCAAGGTCACTCATTGAAGTGAACCTTAGGGGGAGGGAGGGGGTGGGAATGGGGAGGGAATGGGGAGGAAATCGGGGAAAGGGTCAAATGAGAATTGTGTGCAAATATGTTGTTAACAATTTGTACTTAACAAAGATGTATGCTATATTGCACGAATTACTACAATAAAAATTAAAAAAATAAATAAATAAAAGCAATGTGCACTCATAAAAAAAAAAAAAAAAAAGCTTGTGAAATTTATTTTTGTTCCTTTTTGTTTTTATGACTTTATGTTCATACATACATAAATATAAGCCATCATCTTAAATTAGATAAATTTACAAAATATTTTTCTTCCTATCATTTTGGATTTTTTCTCATAGTTAATATTAATAAAATGCATGTTATTTGCATATGTATATTATTTGTATGATCATAAATGATATCATAACATATAATTTAATACCATTGATTCCATAATCCTCACTTTAAAAAATTAGTATATTTATCACACTTTAATATTCTTAATATTTGTTAATATTTATCTTTCATATTAAAGCTATACTATGTAGTTTTTAATAAATTGAGAATCAAGTATCTTTCAATCATATCTCCCTTTTTTGTCTGATTTTTACAGCTATATTATGTCTATGTTTTTATAGAATCCCACGCAAAATACAGAGATCATTTTATTAATCCATGAAATTAATAATTTAATTTGGAAATAATTTACATTTGTATGGTACTGAATTTTTTCATGCACAC
This sequence comes from Graphiurus murinus, assembly GCA_004027655.1. Lineage (NCBI taxonomy): Eukaryota > Metazoa > Chordata > Mammalia > Rodentia > Gliridae > Graphiurus > Graphiurus murinus. The sequence continues at coordinate 128,114 of PVLC010001889.1, read as the reverse complement.
TTTTTATTGACTTTCAATGAAGATCTGTATTGTTTTTTTGAAAAATAAAGTTCCTAAATATTTCAAAGTTTTCTTATTTTATTGACCCAACTAATGTTAATGGATTCTTTTTTAAAATATGCTTTCTAACTATAAATTATTGATTTCTTTCTATTGATTTGCATCTAGAAATCTTACCAAGTGGTCATAATAATTTTATTAGATTAGTAGATGATTTGTTTTCTAGGTAAACAATGTCATCTGAAAATAATTAAGATTTTGTTTCCTCCTCTCAGATATTTATTATGTCATTTTATTACTTTTGGTAAAAAATATTTAAACTGAAAGTGAGTTTTGACCATATATATAATTTTTTCTGCCTTCAACCAGAATATACCTAGCATCATAATTTTTTTTTTCATATTTGATAGATGAATTGATTGGTTATGGTACTAGTGGTTAAACACAGGGGCCATTTACCACTGAGATACCACACCGCCATTTTTATTTTTTATTTTGATACAGAATGTCTCACTAGGTTGCCCAAACCTTGCCTGGCCTCCAACCTCAATCTTCCTATTTTAGTCTCCCATGTACTGAGGTATACAGGTGTGTGCCACCATGCCCAACTTTAGTGTTACCTTCTTAAATAAGGTTTAGCTCTATGTTTCATATGAATATTCTTATGAAATTAAGGAATTGTCTTTCTTTGTATTATAATTAAAGTTTTTTTTCCAAATATTAATGGATATTAAGGAGTTTTAATGTCCTTTTCATTAGTTAGAAGCATGAAATTAAGTTGATTCTTTCTGGCCCAATTATTGAAGTTAGTTATATTAATGTTGAATAATCCTTAGATCTTTGGAAAAATCCCAATTTATTTACAGTTATTTTTAATACTGTGATATGTTTGATTTTTTTTCATATTCAGTTTAAGATTTTTCATATATATGCACAAACACAATTAGTCTTTAACTTGCTTTTTGAACATTGTCTTTGAGGATGTAGGGATTATTTCAAGTGAGAAATTATATGAGTATTTTATTATTTATTCATTTTATTGAAATTGTTTAAATAACTAGAGAATGATTACTCTTCTGGTCTTTGGTATATCTTATCTGTAAAGACATCTGTCTACAATGCAACTTTTATAGGTAGTATTCAGCAATTTTCCCCAAAATATTTACAATGCTTTTTTAAATTTTTCTCTTTTGTTTTGGGGTTCATTTTTCAACAACTCTCCCAACAATAGAGATGAATGTTGTGTTTATAACACAAGTACAATCAGCCACTGGCCTAATTTTTGATAGTGGAACCAAGTAAATCATGGTTAGTCTCGAAGTGAGTATTCATTCAACTGGTTTCTTCTGCCTACTTTACATCCACAAGAAATGACCAGGCATGCTGGCACACACCTGTAATCTCAGTTCTTGGAAGGCTAAGACAGGAGAATGGCAGGTTCAAGGCCAGCCTCTGCAACTTATTGAGACCCTCATCAGCTTAACAAGACCTTGTTTTAAAATTAAAAATAAAAGAGGTTAGGGGGCTAGGTTAAGGGAGAATGTCCTTGGGCTCCTCCCACTAGTCTCAAAAAACAAATTCAAGCTTTTGATATACATATGACATGTTACTTAAATTTTCAGTGCTGGTATAGATGTTTGCCATTTTGAGAGTTGTGTGGTCATTTCTGTTGCTAGTTTGGATTGGTACATTTAAATACTTTTTGTCATAATGTAGTAAACACTGGGAGATCAAATATGAGACAGATATTGACAGATTTCAGTAGATTTGAGAGGATAGCAGTTTATAAGGTTGGTAAGCTTATACATAAAGTGAAAAAAGTGGAAGTGTTTAGCTCTGCTTTAAAAAGTTAAAATAAATTGTTAAATATATTCATATATCTGAAACATTTTCTCTTTAAGAAGATTTAGACAAAGTAAATCCAGAGGAAGAAAGTAGTAAGTCAAATTCAGTTTTGATAAAATAAAAAAAAATTCTGATAATTATAGTTGTCTGATAATGGGATTGGTTTCATCTTTGACATAGTGATTTCTCTATTACTAAAACATTTCTAACAGAAATTGGATGACCACCTGCTGGAATAAGAGTGTTATATGAGGAAGTATTCTCAATGTCCCTTCACTAATTTATTGTTCAGATTTCAAATTTTAAGTTATAAAATGTTACAGACACAAATGTTTCCTGTCTTGTAAATACTGACACTCAATATTTATTCTTTGCTTTTCCTCTTACTGTTTCATTTTGCATAGAGTCAGGTTAACACTGCATTTTTTGCTTTATTCTACCTGTATACTTATTTAAGTTATTTTCCTTCATTTTAAAGATAATTTTTCCATTTGTTTTGCAGTCAAATGGCTCAAAAATTGTTTTTGGTTGATAGGAAATGGCAGTATGTGGTGAATAAGATATGACCCTTTTTCTGGGTTGGAAAAGCAAATTGATATAAAATTCAAAGCCAAATGGTGACTTTTATTTTTCCTTTAAATTTTATGCTGTTGAAAAGAGATGGGCTGTGGTCCATTTATTAGTTAATCACCACATATTAATTAAGCATGCACAATGTAGAAAGCATTATTTTAGTTGTGGATATAGCAGTGGAAAAAAACTGTAAAATTTCTTCTCTAATGATCTTCTGTTCTAAGTGAGATTGATAATAAAGAAATAAACAAACCAATATAACTAACCTTTTGCAGTCATAAATGCTCAAATGTAATATAAATAAGAGAGAAGAAATAATGAAGCAAGCACAGTCTTAAGAAGTATTCTCTGAAAGGGTGAAATTCTAGCCTCTAATGTGTGAGACAAGGAAGCAAATTGTGAGGATACTTACTATACTATGAATGTTTCAGACATAAAAATAAATTAAAGATCTTGAAACCATACTGTCTTGGGTTATCCAAATGATGGAGGAAAAGAAGAAAAGAGGAGAGTATAGGGAAATGAGATCAGAGATATTTGGTGACAGGTCCTTTAGTCACAATAAGCTCTGATAAGAACACTGCACATGGTTGAATGAGAGAGGAAGTCTTATAAGGATATCATCAGAAGAGATGTGATACCCAACCTTAATAGATGGACTTTAAATTCATTCTATTTCCCTTAGAATAGACTACAGAAGGGCAAGTGCTAGCTCAGAAAAACCTCTTAGGAGGAGAGCAAAGTATTCCAAGCCAGATATGATGGTGATTTGGATTAGGGGGCCAATAGTAAAGAGAGAAAAGAGGAGAATATAAAACAATCACCTATTGGAGGAGAAAAGGAATTTTTCTAATGTACAAGTCTGTTATACTGCTCATATGAGGCTTGTCTTTGAGAATACCAGAAAAAGTCAGCTAAGTTGTGTTTCTTCCCAAGGTACTTCATGCTATGATCAAAATACGGGTTTTTACAAACAAATGGATTTTTTCCCCATGTAGAGTATATATGGAGGGAAGGAGAAAATGGGAGTTGATGAATTGTCCAAGGAACAATGTGAAGTTGGAATCTATTCATATCCAATGGTTTATTATTAAATTTATCTAGAAGACTTTGTAGTACTTCAAACAACTATGTGTTTATTGTTCTTAATTCTACCTGGAGCCAGACATCAGACACTGATAAAGAATATATTTTTGTATTTTGGTGCAAAGATAAATTAGATGATTTTTTTTTCAGAGCAGGCTACATAACATATTCTCTAGATACTACACATCAAATACAATAAAAATACATTGATTTTGTTTTTAGTTTTTGTTCAAAGGAAAAAGTTGCTTAATAGATTAGAATATTAATGAATGAAAAACTATAAATGATTTTGCTTTTGGAATAATTTGATTTTGGTTTTACTACTAACTTATTGCAAACGAATGCATGACCTTAGAAACTTATTTTATTTTGAATTCCTCATACTGTCATTGAAGAGGTTGGGATCAAATTATCATTAAATGCTGCACTTTTCAAGTTTCTGACATGACAGAAAAGTTTAAAAAGGCCCATCTTTACAGAGGGAAGTTCACCAAGTGAGGTGTGCATGTATTTCTATATCACTCTGAATATCACTATGATGTATAATTACAATACATCAATAAAAATAAAAAATATATGGCATTAGAAGCAAAACAAATATTCAATTTAAAATAAAGGCCCATATTTGGTGTGGTAGGAAACTATAATCAAATGATAATTATAAATTAGGAATGAAAAATATGCATATATATTATGTAGTTCATTTATACATATATAGTATGCTTTCTCTCATGTACTGTTTATCTACAGTTTGAGAAATAAATTACATGGCTCAGATACTACATAGAACTAGCACCAATGGTCACTCACTGTAGTGATCCACCACTGGGGAAATATTCCTATTGAGAAGTAGATTTTATGTTTAAGAGTGGGCCATTGGAATTCAAACTATTTTTATGACTTCAAGTTCATGGAAAACAATGTTTGATGGATTTCAATATTCTTAAAGACAGAAACAACTTAATATTTCTCTCCTGACTGTCAGGAAAGCTACAAGAAAGCTGCTTGAATCTCAATAAAGAATTATAAATATTTCCATATTCTTTATCATTGCCTCATTTCTTTTTCAATTAAAATTTTAAATTTCTTAGGGTTTCATTTGTCTATTGGTAGTATTTTTTATTTTACAGGTTAAATGCTATGTGTATCTTGCCAAACAAAGAATATTATATATGCTGCAAGCAACTTTAGAAACTTTAGTAAGAAGAAGGGAAGCAAACTGTCAGACATTTCAGTAATTGAATTTCTTTGAGAACTGCCTTGGTTTGTCAGCTCTGACTTTACTGTCAAAAGAAAAGAAAATAACTTGGGAATTCATCTGAGATAACACCAGGGGTATTTTGATAATGCCAAGGCAAGAACACTAAGTGTTTTCTTAGAGAAGCTCTTTGCATTAGGATACCCTACACTGATGCGTGTAAGTTCATTTTCATCTTGCGTCCTATTATCTGATGCTGAGGTCTGAGTTTAACTAATGGCCTGTCAAATGACCATACATAATCCTTTCTTCCCGTATTAGGATGCACACCATCATTTCTTAAAATGCCCAATATACCCTTTGTCAATTACTTCACTAGTGCAATTCATCTTTGGCTGCTTCCGTGCTTGGATTGCTTGTAAAATGTTTAGTGGTTAATTAGCCTGGAAGGAAGTCCAACTTATCAAAAACCAGGTAGAAGAAAAAAATGTCATAAAATTAATGACTTATTCTCTAGTTCTTATTTGATAGAACAATGTTAATCAGATCCCTTTGGAAATTTACCTTTGACTACCATTCAGAGATCTTGATAATCAGCTTTAGAAAATTTCTACTCTGAGCTTTTCCCTTTGGCCCACACTTTTCTCCAAAGGCCTTGAATGTATTAAGAAAAGATTGATATTTCTCCTAACAACTGTAGATTGTGTGAACACTAAGATATATATCTTGAATCCTTTCTGTTCTGAGATCTGAAATATCAAATATGAACATTTATCTTTAAGTGAAACCAATGCTTATTATAAATGAATAGATTGACCTTGATTTCCCATTAACCAGTCAGGATAAAAATTATACAAATTGCATATAACTACATAGATAGAAATATAAAATTTTCATTATTCTAAAGATACCAAATTGAGGAATGTCAACATAAAATAACACGTTGGCATAGAAACTATTGATGTTCAGTTTTATTTTCATGAACAAGAAAATACTTAAGTTATCAAAAATATTATTTTCCTTATTCTTGGAGAGGGAAAAGATTTTCATGATGAACACATTGTTGAAATCAATTTATGGTTATATTTGTTAGCTTAAATAAAAGAAATTCTTTGTACCATGAAAGTACTTCTGTTTAGCATTTACACCACTGGTTCATATCACCTAGCTATCAAGTATCTTTAATCTTATATACTAATTACCTATTGGAAAATACTTTGGAACTATTTAGCAGAACTACATGGGCTAAGTTTTAAGTTTCATCAAGTCCTAAGTAGTAAATAGTCATCAGTATTCATTAAAAATTGCATTTGATAACTTTTATGGCAACAGGATACATTTCTGGCAACATTTGTATCCTTGATTCAAAGTAAGGCATTTCTGATTAAAATACTATTTCATATCAGAAGAAATAATAGATGACTATTAAGGCATATGTATGCTTTATTGGTCTGCAGTAAATTTTTAAAAGTAAGTAATAAAATGTATCACATTATTAATTTGATTTCAAATTGGAATTTAAAGTGCCCTCTTTGGCTGTTTTACATAGTGATGTAGATAGTAAAAAATCAAGGTGATCATTTCTATAAATGTTAACCCTCTGTATATATATGAAATAGCAATAATTGCATGATGCTGTTCTTATCTGATTATAATAACCATGGATCTTTGATGTTAATATCTTTTAAGTAAATTAGAAAATAAAGCCCACTCATATATCATTAAAGCAGATGATTCAGAGTGAACATGTATAATTTTATATTCTATAGAATACAATCCTTTTTTCAACTTACTTGACTCGTTGATATTGGTCCAAGTAGAATCCTTCAGAGCATTAAAAGAGCAGAGCAGTACTATTTGACTAAACTCCAAGAATCAGGAGAGTTCTGCAACTAAATGCTGAGTCTGTATCTTGGACTAGTTTGGCTGTTCCCCAGTGGAGAGCTCATTGGAGTCATCTCAAGTGTGTTGGGAATACACCTCCCTACATGAGGGACGTTACTGAAGGGACTGAGCTTTCAGGTTTTGCAGGTATTGACTCTGTACCTGGTATCCCTGAAGACCTCATACAGCTATGTCTCCCGCTGGAGACGTAGTTGTGGGGAGCACCTTAGTTCTTGATAGCACCCTTAGGTTAGTGCTGCTTGCTCCTTTGTGTAAAGGTTAGCCCTTGTATTTACACTGTTTGCCACTGAAGTCTTATCATTGTATATATTTTTCGTATGTATTTTTAGTGAAGTACTTAGCTCTGAGAATGATGGGAGAGAAGCAGAATCACTTGGCTCCTCCGGCAGCTCATGCACATCCCTTCTTCCTTCATTCTAGGTGAATTCCTTGACAGTAAAATCAACCTCAATGAAACATATATGTTGCATAATACAGGGCGGTGTGACTGAAAAATCTTCCCCTGAGAAACCAGTGAGAGAAGAAAAGCAAGGGAGAAGGAAACAAAAGGAGGAGAGGAAGAGGAAGGGAAAAGTCTAAGCATTTTGTATGCATGATCACACTCTCTATAATAATACTATGTATAATATCAATATGCTACTTAAAATATGGTAGAAATGAGGCTGAAATATTGCGCATAGTCACAGTGCTGAAAAATGATAAATCAAAATTAAAATCCACTCATTCGATGTAATTAACCCAACTTTCAGCCACCAGAATGCTATTACTTCCTTATCCATGCACATCACTGTCTCATCATGAAAATGTATAACATGTCATTTTGACATGAAAAGTCTATAACAATACAAAAAAAAAAAAAGAAAAAGAAAAAGAAAAAAGTCCCATCTATTGTAAACAATGGTGTCTATCTTTCACAAATAGCAAAGTAGTTTTGAATTTACCAGTTCTCTTGTGAAGGTAAACATCAGAGTGTCCAAAACTCAGTATTCTGGACTATTTTGGTGCTAGAATGTTGCAATAGACTCGTATTCAAATAGTGATCTGGTGTATTAGTGGAAAGAGATTAGGCTTTAAAATCAATATGAAGTGGGTTTTAATCTAGCACTAGCTCCTGTTGCCGGTAAAGATGCGGAAGTTCGTTTCTCTGAAAGGATTTAGATATTTGTAAGATAAAAGTAATACTGATTTTTCACACTTACAAAAATAAAATAATATAGCATAGAGCCAGTATCCAATAATTGATATTATTATTGCTTACGTATTATTATTATAGTTATCATTATTTACCTTCTAAATGAAATAAATCTTTGAGAGAAAATGCTTACTCTGCTTTGTGTGAAAAACTTGGCAAAAGCTTGAGTTATTTCCAAGAAATTATTTAAGGAAATATGTGTATGTGTGTTTATGTATATTAACAAGTACACAGAGAAGCATATATGACCTTCCATATATAAATATATCCTTTGTATCCTTGGATTATACACTGCAGATGCACCATAGATTGAAAATATTATTAAAAATGCATCTTTACTGAATCCACAGATTTTTCCCATTATTATTTTATAAAACTATAACAGCTATTTACATAGCACTTACATTGTTATATATATATAGACCTTGTTATATACATACATATATATATAGATATAATGAGTATCTAGAGATGATTTAAGTGTATGGAAGGACCTACATAGGTTATATAAAATTATTCCATTCTATGTAAAGGACTTGTGAATCTGATTATCTTGATATTTGTGGGAGTCCTAGAACCAATACTCTGCTGGAATTGAGAACAACTGTATAGCCTCTTGAATATAGTTTGCTTCCATACCCTCAGGGAAATTTTTAGATTACAAAAGAAGTAATTCAGGAATTTCCCCTGTACTATTCACCTCTAAGAATAAACAAGAAACGGTGACAGCCAAATCTCTTCCAGGAACGTGACAAACTTAGAAATGAAGGCTTCAGTGTTTTCCTGTTTCGTTTAATGCCATTCTTTGTCAAGGTTTTTCAGGGACTGAAATTTACACAATTTTATGGGATTACTTTAAATAGAAGAGCACAATGTTGTAAATTTTTTAAAAAGTGCTTTATATTAGGATTAGGAGCTTTTGTACCTTATTAACTTTATTTAATATCTATCTCAACTTTTCAAATCTATTATGTTAAAAATTCTAACCCAAATGTAGTCTTTCCAGGCTGATAAATATTTCCTACAATGGTTTTCTTCCTAAATCTTCTGTTATCTCACGAATTCAAATCCCACTGCTAACATATGATCACAGAGTGTGCTATCTATACATCTCCTTATTCAGCCTTGTGTCTCTCCTTCCTCATAGGATCCTCCATTGCATGGGAAGTTCCCAATATTTCTTACTAAAGCACTCATTGAACTAGTTATACCTCATTTATCTCCACTGGCTTCCTCCAACATTTGAACTGATATTCTAACCACACAGCAGTTGACTTGGAGATTTTCGGAAAGGGTATCTCATACAGAGAAAACATTTGAGCACTGTCTTCAATAATATACAGTAATTTTCCAGAAAGACATGGAAGAGCACACATAGACATGGAGGGAACCCAAGAAAGTGAGGTAAGAAACTGTTTCATAGTTTCTGCATTTGTTGGTGTTTAAGTTTTAAGTGAGTCAAGTTAGATTTGAGACTGCAGACATGATCAGATGCCATTACATGTCTTGTACTTCTGGCTTAGGACATTAGATCTTTTCCTGATGGCTGGAGAAAATGTATGAAAGGGTTTACCTTAGTAAGGTCCAACAGATGTTTATCTTAAAAGATATCTGATGGGCCAGCTGTGGTGGCACAAATCTGTAATCTCAGCTACTCAAGAGTTTGAAGCAGAATGATCACAAGTTCAAGGTCCTCAACAATTTAACATGATTATGTCTTAAAAAAATAAAAACAAGGGCTAGGGATGCAATTCAGTGGTAAAGCACCCCTGGATTTAATAATACAATACCAGAAAAGAAGAAAAGAAAAGATCTCTGATGGCAAGATAGAGCATCACTTGAAAGGAAACTAAGTGTAGAGATAAAATGATCAGACTAGGGTAACTGTGATTAAAGCTCTAATTAGTGAGACTGTATAGGTATTAGCAAGATTACCTGGGATTACAGGAATGTGCCACCACAGAAAGAAAAATCTAGTACATATTTATTTACACATAAGATACAAATTTAATGGATTTTAGATATTGAGTAGAAGTAGATAATGAAGGAATGTGTGTGTGTTTGTGTGTGTGTGTGTGTGTGTGTGTGTGTGTGTGTGTGTGTGTGTAGGGGGATTAGAAACCAAATTATAAACCGGGTTTGATGGCACATACCTACAATCCAAGTACTTGGGAGACAGATACAGGAGGTCACCTCCAGTGTATCATGGCCAGCATTCAGTAATTTAGTGAGACCCTGTTAAAAAAAAAAATAGTAATCGAATTGTATTCATCATAATGCAGTCTTAAGTATCTGATTGGAAAATAAATCCAGAAATTTTTGGGGAAAAGGGGAGTTTTGTTTGTAAAATAAATGTTTTGTGGAACCCACAATAATGTTTGTGAATGATTGATATATTTGTCCACAGTTTCTGCAAAATGTGATCTCAGTTGGACACTTTTCAAAATGATCAAAAACAGATTTAAAAATTCTGGCCCTCCTCTCTATAGACCTCTGTTTGTAAAGAATATAAATCATGCTTCTCTATCTCTTTTGTAAATGGCTTGTGCTACTATTTCAGGAATTCAGAATCCCTGTGCTCCTGGCTCATATCACAGAGTTTAAACTTGAAGTTATTTTTCTGCATGCAAAGAAGAAAACTGATATTTGAGAAAGATAACCCAAGTGCCAGGCCTCCGCTATCCATCATATCTCAAATTAGTGTAAATTCTACCATTTTATCAAGCCGGGTTATCAAAATTCTTACCTGAGTAACTCAAACCTCTGCAGAAATTTCTTTAGAAATGCCTTCATTGCATTATTTTTAATGTTATGCCCTTAGCTTTTATTAAGGGTAGATTCAATAAGTGGACGTATGAAGAATGTGCCCAGCATTGCTGATAAGCTGCTGCTGAAGACACTGTCCATTATCCTGTTCTTTGTCACTCATCTCAGTAGCCAGGGAACACCTTGTTTTAAGAATTTAGCACTGAAAAACTTTGACTCTCTCAAAAAGCAGCTTTAGTATTTTTTTCAGAGCATAGAAAGTACGCAACTCAATTTGTTTTTGCCCAAATTATCAGAGTTAGACTTTGTGACCAAAAGCAATAACCCACTTAGACTGAGTTAAACTTAGCAAAAGCTCTAACCTACACATGTATATTTCACATATTCCATTGTTTTTAATTCAAAGATTATTCTAAAGTATCTATGCCCCTTATAATGTTTAAATGTGTTTCCAAAGTGCATAGCTTCTAAATAATAAATGGATAAAAATATCACATAGTTATATTATTTGCTTAGAAGGTCTCAAATGTATAGTTTTTTTTCAATGTTTTCTATGTTAATCTTATTTTAAGACATTTGTAGTAATTATATTGAGATACTGTCTATTCAGAATCTTGATGTTGAGAGGGTTTTGATTTTCATTGTTTCTTGATTATGACAGATATCTTTCTGTTAGGCTTTTACTCAGCATTCATTGGTTTTTAAATAAAAGAAGAACATCTTTTCTGAAAAGTTTTGAATTATGATATCATATATTTTATATTTCTTAGGTAAATCATGTGCTTTTCTTTCCATTAATTTCTTCTAAGCAATTATTCTTCTTAGACTATACACATATTTGTGTTTTTACTTTTTGCATCTTTATCTCTTAAAGCTTAAGAAATATTAAATTTTTTTCATCCTTTTGGTATAATTCAAACTGTTTCATTTTGTTTTTGAAACAGTAAAATTGAGAGTTCATAGTTCACATTAGTTATAGCAAGTCCATGTATATATATATATAACTCTTCTGAAAACTTTATAAAAATTACTCTTGGGTCCCAAGTTATAATGGAGTATTAAGCAAGGATATTGGAAAGATGAAGTTTGCTCTATGAACAATGACAGTAATATTCAAAGAGGAAGCACTTACTTAGAGCAATATCCCATTTATGAACGCAGAATGCAGTGTCTATAAGTTTTAGCAAGAAATAAGTATGGTCATAGAATGGGCTATTAGTCTGCTAGTACTGCCATAACAAAATGCTACAGATTAAGTGGCTTAAAAAACAGAAATGTACTTTCTCACAGGTCTGGGGGCTGAAAGTCCCAGATCAGGTTGACAGAAAGATTCATTTCTGGTGAGGCCACTGTACCTGCTCGTAGATAGGACCTTCTTGCTATAGCCTCATATGCGGCGGGGGGTGGGGGTGGTGAGGGTGGTGTGTGTGGTGTCTCTGATGTCCTTTCTTGTTATAAGGACATAAGTTCTTATTGGATTATGGCTTCACTCTTATGCCCTCATTTACTTTTAATTACTTTCCTAAAGGGCCCATTTCTGAACAGAGTCACATTGGCATTTAGGACTCTAACATATGAATTTTATGGGGACCCAATTCAGTGTATAATAACTATAAGATAAAAAGACACAGAAAACATAACCCAATACTGTTGACTTGAGTTTTATGCCCACTTTGTGTTATCAAACTCTGATACTGTAGCTTGCTATCATTCAAGTTGGCAGTCAGAAGAAGATTGTGTCCAAGAGGGGTTCAATAAGCATTGCATTATTTTCCCAAGTTTTGAATACCTCATTTTTAGATACATTTTCATTTTGAGTCCAAATATTCTTTCTAATGTTCATTATTAATGCAAACATTTCAGTCCGATTTGTGCCAAAATCATATACTGAATTTTAGCTGAAATGTATATTTTCCAACAAACTCTACTAAGTGATTTTCACTTTTATTCCACTCTTTAAAATAGTACCATTTAAATGTTTCCCGTTTCTTACAAGTTGAATTCACAAAATAATTTCCATCAGATGATTTTTTTAATTTTAATTTTTTTTAAGTGCTGGGATTAATTCCAGGGCTTGAAAGAATCTAGGCAAGCACTTTATCATTCTAGGCTATACCCTCTCCACCCCCCAGCCTTACAGATGAAAATTTTTGGTGAATATTTAAATATTTTATTTGTTGATTTTTCTTTAAAGTAATACCATTATAACTTTATGTGGTGCTATTATTTCAACCAAGTATAGTTTCTGTGGGTTATAATATCCTAATTGAAATTGAGTTTTATACTATTAATTTTAGTCAAGTAAAACTTTAATGTTTGAAATTTCAGCAATTACTATTTTTCTATTGATCCTATTTTTGTACTAAATCTAGTTATCTTCAAGTTTTAAATTCATAGATTACAATGTTTCACAAAAGATGTACTTCAATTCGTTTTTTTGCTTGTATAATTTACTAGTGCCCTTTTGTTTTATAACAAAGCAAAAGGCATGAAAGCTTGATTAATATTAACAGAACTAAAATTGCTGGCAACTTAAAAGTATCAAGGTGAGTGACAAACACATAAAATGTTTCATAATTAAAACAAATAGGAATATGTGGTTATTTTACTGTTTTTGGCCAAGCTAAATTGGCAAACTTTTGAAAGGTAATTTGGCTGCCTTTATTGAGAATAAAAATCAACAGTATGATCCCACAGTTTCATTTCTAGGAGTCTTTCCACAGATATACATATATAGGTGAAAATTTACATGTTGCAAATCAAAACTACCTGGAGATTTCACCTAACCCCAATCAGAATGGCAATCATCAAAAGCACAAACAACAACAAATGCTGGCGAGGGTGTGGAGAAGTAGGAACCCTAATACATTGTTGGTGGGATTGCAAACTTGTGCAACCACTTTGGAAAAAAGTATGGAGGATCCTCAGATGAATGGGAATAAACCTACCTTATGACCCAGCAATACCACTTCTGTGTATCTACCCAAAAGAATGGAAACCAAACTATCAGACTGATGTATGTGTATCTATGTTTATAGCTGCACAATTCACAATAGCCAAACTATGGAAGCAGCCAAGATGTCCATCGATAGATGAATGGATTACAAAACTATGGGATATATACATAATGGAATTTTACTCAGCCATAAAGAAGAACAAAATCATGTTCTTTGCAGGGAAATTGATGCAATTGGAAAACATTCTGTTAAGTGAGATTAGCCAGTCACAAAGAGTAAAAAACCATATGTTCTCCCTAATATGCGGATGTTAGGGAGAAGATGGGGCATAAGAAGGTCCCCAGATGGAAAAAGTAGAGACCCTCGATAAACAAAGAAGTTGATTTAACCGAAGAAGATGGACGGAGGGTGGGGGAGAAGGGGGAGGGCATCCTAAGGCACATGATGTTCTTACACAATTATATCAAGGTCACTCACTGAACTGAACTTGAGAGGGAGGGAGGGCGAGGGAGCGGGGTGGGAATTGGGGAAGGGGTCAGATGAGAAATGTGTGCACATTTGTCTCTATCAATTCATACCTAACAAAGATGTATACAAAGCACGAACTATTACAATAAAAAAATAGTACAAATGCAAAAACAATTTTAATGTTGATTAAGTCTAAGAAAAATTGGTCAATTTGTCTCTTAGATGCTATTCAAGAAAACAAAGAAGTTGAGTTGTTTAAGGTGCTTTTTCAAATATCTCCTTTTTTTCTTCCATACAACAATTGTATATATTTTTGGAGTTAAATGTGATGTTTTGATTCTTATATACATTGTGTTATAATCTCATAGTAAGAAGCGATTGAGGAAAGGAGAGAGGTTGATCATCTTTGACAATGAAACTGCTTTTTTTCTGTTTGAACAAAGGAATTCGTGTGTATAGTTTTTTTTTGTTTGTTTGCTTGCTTGTTTGTTTGGGGTACTGGAACCCAGGGACATTCTACCTCTGAGCTACACCAGCATTCCTATTTTTTTTTTTAATTTTTAATTTTGAAGCACAGTCTCACAAAATTGATAAGAGCCTTGATAAATTACCAAGGCTGGCCTTGGACCTGTCATCCCTGTCTCAACCACCCTAGCACTGGAATTACAGGTGTGTGACTGTAAGGATACACTGGGCTGTGTGTATACTTTTCACCACAGCAGTAATGAATTTGTTTAATGTTGTGTACATACCAGCTCTTCTATGTATTTTACCATTACATTATTCTTGTAATGACAAGTAATTCTTATATAACATCTAAATGCACTGCCTTATTTAAAACACTGCTACTACTGATTTATTTAATTCAGCAATCTTCCGAGAGAGGTACCATTATTATCTCCATAGGGAAACTGAGCCATGGTAATACTAATTGAATTATCTAAGGTTATATAATTGGTAAATAGATTAAAACTCAGGCAGCCTGCATACAGAAGCATGGCCTCATCTAGTAGGTTATATCACTTTAATAATAATAAAGATTTTTAAAACACATGATTATTAGCAATTCATTTTTCAAGGAAAAGAACAGAAGAGATGCATCCCTGAAAGACTGTGTTAATGCACTAGGAATAAGAAAGTC
The DNA here is from genome assembly GCA_004027655.1 of Graphiurus murinus. Classification (NCBI taxonomy): domain Eukaryota; kingdom Metazoa; phylum Chordata; class Mammalia; order Rodentia; family Gliridae; genus Graphiurus; species Graphiurus murinus. The sequence goes on along the minus strand of PVLC010001889.1, from coordinate 112,983 downwards.
CTAAGATATCTGCCTCTCTGCTGTACTGAAACAGAGCAGGGGGGATAGGAGTGAGTGCCCAAACCCATATGATGGGTAGATTTTGATGTTTTCTGATTAATATAGCCTGAAGATGAATACTGTGTGGATATGCCATTAGTTATCTTTAAGTAGGAAAAAAGGTGGAATTGAAGTCATTACATAGTAGACTTGGATTGGAATGATTTTGTGATATATTCTGATGTGTAATAACTATTAATGTGATCTATTCTTCTGCTGCAATAATTGATATTCTTCAATATTGAGTTAGTTGCGAATAAAAATCTTAATGCCTAGGCTATTCTGGGTCTTTCGTTTTTCAATATGAAATTTAGGACTGATTTTTTTCTAGCTCTGTGAAAAATAACGTTGGTATTTTGAAACAGATTAAATTGAATCTGTAGATTACTTTTTATAGAATGACCATTTTAATAATATTTATTTTGCCTATCTAAGGACTTGGTAGATCCTTCCATCTTCAAAGATTTTCAATTTCTTTCCTTAGTGTTTAATGATTTTCATTGTAGAGATCTTTTACGTCCTTGGTTAGATTTATTCCTAGATATTTTATTGTTTTTGAAGTTACTGTGAATGGAATTGTTTTCTGGATTTCTTTTTCTTTTTTTAAATACTCATTTAAATATATTTTTATTGGTGCATTGTAATCATACATCTTTGTGAGGTACAAGATGGTAGAGGCATACATGCACACAGTACTCATTTAACCCTTCCCCAATTTCCACTCCATTCCCTGCCCCCTCCCTCCTTCTCATGTTCAGTTTAGTGATTGACTTTTATATGTCTGTGAATGTACATCATGTGAATTAGAGAGTTTCCCTCTCCTCCCCCAATCACCTTCAGTTAGGCCGCCTGCCTTCTTTGCTCATCTAAGGTTTCCTGGATTATTTTACAGTGGATTCATGATTGGTATATAGAAAAGCTACTAATTTTTTAGGTTGATTTATATCCTGCTACTTTGCTGAGTTTGTCAATAAGCTCTACAGGTCCTTTGGTTGAGATTTTTGGGTCTCCTAAGATTATGTCATCTGCAGATAGAGATAATTTCAGTTCTTATTTGTATTCCTTACATTTTCTTCTCTTGTCTTATCACTCTGGCTAGAGTTTTGAATACTATATTGAAAAGGAGTGGTGATAGTTATCATCCTTGTCTTGTTGCTGATTTTAAAGGGAATTAGTACAGTTTTTCCCCATTCAATATGATGTTGGCTCTGGGTTTTTTGTATATTTCCTTTGTGATGTTGAGGTAAATTCCTTCTATTCTCATTTTCTGCAGTGATTTATTTATTTATTTATTTATTTATTTACTTATTTATTTATTTATTTATTTACTTATTTATTTTTTGCAGTACTACGGATTGAACTCAGGGGTATTCTATCTCCGAGCTATACCCCCAGCCCTATTTTTATTCTTTATTTGAAGCAGGGTCTTACTGAGTTGTGGAGTGCCTCACTAGATAGCTGAGGCTGGCTGTGAACCCGGATCCTCATGTCTCAGCCTCCCAAATGCTGGGATTACAAGTGTGCGCCACCACACCCAGCTAGTGTTTTTTTTTTTTTTTTTTTTTTTTTTTTTTTTATATAAATGGGTTTGAATTTGTTAAGTGCTTTTTCAGTGATCATATGACTTTGGGCCTTAGTTCTATTTATGAGGTGAATTACATGTATTTATTTGCATCCAAAGCAATTCTCAGCAATTCAAAGAACGCAGAAGGCATTACAATTTCTGACTTCAAATTACACTACAGAGTTATAGTAATAAAGACAACAGGGTATTAACACAAAAATAGACACATGGACCAATGGAATAAAATAAAAGATATAGAAACAAATCCATATGCCTACAGCAAATTGACTTTCAACAAAGGTGCCAAAACTTTACATTGGAGAAAAGACAGCCTTTTCAAAAAATGGTGTTGAGAAAATTGTTTATCCATTTGTAGAAAAGTAGAATTAAATCTCTACCTCTCATCCTGCAAAAGAGTCAACATGAGATGGTTCAAAGACCTGGAAATTAGACCAGAGCCTTTGAAATTACCAGAGGAGGGAATAGGTCCAACACTCCAACATATAGGCACATGAATAAAATTCCTCAATAAGACCACAAAGCCTCAGGAAATTAAAACAAGAATTAAATTGGATCACATTAAACTAAAAAAAATATGTATCAAAGGAAACTATGAAATGTCTAAAGCGAGAGCATACAGAATGGGAGATCTTTGCCAGCTATTCTTTTTACAGAGGACTAATATATATATATATAATACACAAAATACTTAAAAACAACACTAAAAGAAATCAAGAAATGGGCAATTAAACTAAATGGGCACATTACAGAAGAAGAAATACAAAATAGCCAATACATACATGAAAAAATGTTCAACATCATTAGCAATCAGGAAATGTAAATCAAAACTAGACTGAGATTCTACCTAACCCAAGTTAAAATGGCAATTTTCAAGAAGTTAAACAATAAATGCTGGTGAGGATGCGGGGAAATAGATACTCTACACTGTTGGTGGGATTTCTAATTACTGCAGCCACTATGGAGATCAGTGTGGAGATTCTTCAGAAAACTGAGAAAGAATCTACCATATGATCCAGCTATACCATTCCTGGGTATCTTACCAAAGGGATTAAAAACAATATTATAACAATACATGCATATCCATGTTTATAGCAGCACAATTCATGATAGCAAAATTATGGAACCAATGTAGGTGTTCATCAACAGAAGAATGGATTACAAAATTATGGAATAAACACATAAAGGAATTCTACTCATCAATTAAGAAGAACAAAATTATGTCATTTGCAGGAAAATTGATGGACTAGATGAAAATAATGTTAAGTGAGATCGGCCCTTCACAGAAAGTGAAGGGGTCATATGTGTTCTTTCATATGGGAAAGACAGAATAATCAAGGTATAAGAGGGACTTTAGAAAATGGAGGAGAAACTTCAGTGGAGAAAGGGAGGTGTTCTAGGGGAAGGGGGAAGAGAAGGAGAATTTATGAAGCAAACATTTACATTGAAATTATCTACATATGTGAAAATACCAATGCTAATTTCAATATCATATAGGAAAAAAGGAGTAGGAAGGGAACCGAAGGAGAACTTACTAAGTTTGGGTGCAAGTATGTCACTGTCATTATGAAATACATTGTGATGTGAGACTATAATGCACCAGTAAAAGTATATTAGAAAGAGTCTTAATATTGAACTACAGCATACAGTATATGTTAAAAATGAAAATGGGAGAAAGCACGACCCAAGTTTACTAACTGTTTTATACCTAGCACTTAACACAATGTTGAATAATTAAAGGAAATAGATGAAACCAAGAACAATTAATTGAAATATAAAATATGTTATAAGAACCATATCATAAAAATATTTTGTGATACTAATTCCAAATGAAGTTGTCAGATTTATCAGTGCCACTCTGGCATATCAATCCTAGGTAAAATATCACAATTACTCCTAAGCTCATTGATTATAATGATAAAAAATCAATCAAAGAAGAATTACTCATTATCATTAGATTAGGACATTGAATATGAGCTTGATTTCCCATAAAGATTTACTTTACTTTTTAAATCATTTAACAACTATATTCAGTAATAATTCTGAAAATATTTATTAACCTTCATTACAAAAATCTCTAGAGGTCTGTTGGAAGTCTCTTGGTCTGACTGGAAATCTCTTTTTGTTTTAGGGTCTAGTTTTTTTTTTTTTTTTTTTTTTTTTTTGCGGTACTGGGGATTGAACTCAGGGGCATCCTACCTCCGAGCTATACCCCCAGCCCTATTTTTTATTCTTTATTTTGAAACCGAGTCTCACTAAGTTGCGGAGTGCCTCACTAGGTAGCTGAGGTGGCCACGAACCAGGATCCTCCGGACTCAGCCTCCCGAATGCTGGGATTACAAGCGTGCACCACCACGCCCGGCTTGTTTTAGGGTCTGGTTTCTAGTCACCAGTTTCCTAAGTTGTGGTAGATTTTCCTTGGCTTTATAGGAGAGATGCTAACTTTTTGGGTCACTAGGTATTTTTTGTTGTTGTTATCTAACCTAAATTTCTGAACCATTCAACAATTCTCTCTACCCTCCATTCTGCTCCAAACTTCAGGAGCTGCAGTGTTCTTCGTGAAGGCTTCTGTTCCAACTCCACATTTGCTTCTCACTGGGTGAGCTCTCATATACCTGCAGGGAATTTGGCTCAGATTTGGTGCTCTTCTTCTTGCCATAATGTTTTGTCGATGTACACTTAGGAAAATCTCTTGAGCCATGAGGTTAGGTGGAAAGGGTTTGGCAATCACCTTCGGTACTCCTTTCCTACCCCTATCTTTATACCATGCACACCAAAGCATGGCAGCTTTGTGAAAAGAACTGTTGGAGACAGACTTTCTCCATTACTATTTTGTGTTCTGATTCATCACACAAGCCCAGATACAACTGTTGAACATTCCATTTTAGTCTTGTGTAGATATTGTTTATCCCAATCTATGGACAATTTGTTAATTGTCCAACCATTCCTCAATAGTTAAAGCCAGTTATATCGCTTGTTTATTTCTGAACTCAATTTATCTATGTTTCTTAATAACCAAGACTTTGGTGGTTTTCAAAAGAATGATTTTGTAGTTTATCCAGAAATATGTTAACTGAAAGCAAAAAAAAAATATTCACTGGTGAAATTTTCATTTTCTCTGATAAATTCTTACAACAGTTTTGAGAATTATTGTTGCTATTAACATTGGAAATCATTTTAATTCTTCATATGAGATAGTGCTCCATTCTGTGTGTATTAGTAGCTGAAAGTGGAGTAATTGATCACCTGGTTTTCATTTCAAAGTAACTTCATTTATTGCTAACTGTGGTCAATTTAATATCACTTTTTATAGTGTTTAGACCACTTTGCTTCATGATTTTCACTTATTTATTAAAACAGCTAAATGTGCTAAGTAGTAGGTGTGAATTCTGCACACTTAATTAATATTGAATCTTTAAATCATTTATAGTCATTGACTAACATTTGCTAAAGTTGCTATTGGGTGGCAATGCTAACTTGAAAGTATCTATGGTAGCTAATTAGGGCTCTAAATGTCATGGATAAGGAAATCATTATAACTACAAGGCAATCTATATCTTGTTAATATATTACCAATTATTAGTAAACTCCCTTTTCTTAGAAGAGCACCAACTTGAAAATATAAAAGAAACAAGAGATAAAATATATTTATTTATACATTATCCTATAATATAATATTACTTAAGGAGATAGAAAATACATGTAGATTATTAGGATTATAAAAATAGAAAGGAAATAAAGGAAAATAAATCATATGATGATGAGGTTAAATCACAAAAGACAGAAAATGAATACTATCCCTTTTTTAACCTATGAGCAACAAAGTTAAATCCAAACACTAATTTTTCACCTGTGTTAGGATAACTTTCACTTGCAGTTAGAGTGGTTAAACTAATTAATTCAATGTACAGTAGATCTTAACAGATATTTTTATTTTAACTTCAAAAGATTTTTGGTGTTTCCAAATGAGAAATTCCAAATGGTATTTTTAAAATTATCCCATCCAATCCGTCTTTTTCTTATTCTTACATTAAACTCCAGATAACTGGTGTTTGATCAGTTGCTCTAATTGATTAGAGTATCATCTAAAAAAGGTTCAATAGTTCCTCAAACAATTGGCCACTTTCTAGAGAAGGACATGGTTGAAGTGTCAAATCTATGCCCCCAGGTCACACCAGTCGAGCTGTGACTGTCTCTAGCAGGTGGGTCTCATAAGTTCTTCAAACAGACCTTTGGCTGTTTCCCTTTGCTTCAGTCTTGCTGCCCTCATGGACACTTTCTTCACATCTGTTGAAGAGTATGTCTCATCACTCTCACTGGTATGTTGACTAACATGAGAATACTGATAATTTCACAGGGCTGGGATTTCCATGTTCTTCTAACATTTAAGTGAGAAATCTGTCTTGTAGTTTGTCTACAAATGGAAAAAAATGTCACTTGTCTATATTCAGTTGCCTCAGAGACTCAAGGAGTCTCCTCCTGTCACTGTGCATTCCCTACTCAGAGTCCTTCAAGACTTCTTCAGCCTCTCTCTGCAGCCTCTATACCATTTGTTCATGCTCTAGGACCTAGTTGGATTAGAGCAAAATTACATGTGTCTTTCATATCCTATGTCTTTCATATCATTTATTCAGGCACATCGAAAATTTCACAGAAGTAGTCTCCTTTTTCTTTCACCCCCAAACCCCCAAATTTCTTACAAACCAAATAGCACAAAATGCTTTGTGAAGCACTCTGTGTCCTTCATTCAACAGGAAACACTTTGACTAGTAAAATTCTTGGTAGAAAAACCTAGAATAATATATCTGCCTTGGTTTTGAAAGTTCCAATGCTAGGTTTCTTTGAGTATTCTTGGAATTTTTCTTAAAATTATTTCCTTTAACTGAACAACAGATATTATCATGTTCTCCCTTTTTCTCTAACTTCACATATTAAGATCAATTTGATGCTTTTACATCTCCTAATTTTTGCCATTCTTCCATAATGGAGCTTCTATTCCTGATGTTCATTTTTATTCTTTATTTTGAAACTGGGTCTCACTAAGTTGCCGAGTGCCTCACTAGGTAGCTGAGGCTGGCCGCGAACCCAGATCCTCCGGTCTCAACCTCCCGAATGCTGAGATTACAAGTGTGTGCCACCACGCCTGTCTCCTGATGTTCATTCTTAAGAAATTTCATTGTAAACTGTCTGTGGATCCAGCTATACAACTCCTAAAATTACAGATAAAGTTTCTGCAATCTCAATTGCTTTTTTAAGCAATATTCTTCTTTGACTAAATTAAAATAGCAAATGATAGCTTGTGATAGAAAAAGCAATGATTATAAGCCAGTTCATAAAAAAAAAGATTTCCATATAAATATATTTGGCTGTAGTACAACTTCCTATTTAAAGGTATAACATAAGGATAAGCACAGACACCTGGAAAAAACATGTTTTCCTATTTATTATTATGCATAATTTTCAAGTACAACATACATACACAAAGAATGCCTAATAGTTAATGGAAGTGAGTTCATGGAGGGGTATCTTATATTGCTTATTTTTATATTTTACAAAAAGCAAAGACTAGCTACTTTTTTCTGATGATAATTTGTACAAGAAATCACTATTTTTTATTTTTTATCTTGTGGACCTCAAGTCTTTAATAGCAAACCATGCTCTTTCAAGTTTTATCATGGTAAAATAAGCTTTGTTTCTTTTTTTTCCTCCAAAATTTCAAGACAATAAAATGAGTGTAGTGCTATTTAGGCAGTGAAGAAAGAAACATAATGTTGAGCTGCACCCTGAAGACATTTCTTTTGTATTATAATGCTTTTTATCCACAGATGTTAGTTGAAAATTGATATAATGGTGTTTCTTGTAAGTCTACCAGAAACAAAACAAAACAAAAAACATTTTAAAAGTAGAATGGATATAATTGTATGTGATGAATGAGCCTGGTGGAATTATACTAGAAACCCATAGGGAATAATTATCTATCAGTGGCACCTGCAGAGGAATTATAAACAGCTGCAGAATTTGATTTTTGAACAAGAAAATAGAGAAAATAACTTAAAGATTGGTATTAAGAATTGAGGAGTTAGGAAACAGAATATACAATGAGAAGAAGATTAAAGAAAAGGTTTTAATCCAGAGATGATAAAGTAAAACACAACTAAAAAGAGCATTTTGTAAATTATTAAGAAAAGTCAATTGGTGTAGAAGTTAGAAAAACATTTAGTACACCAAATGTACTGTTGAATAGAATAAATAAATGTGTTTTTGTTTTATGTTTTGTATAGAATTTTGTGGATAGTAGGTAGAAAATACAACTTCTCAAAAAAGTAAATATATATCCTCATTATCTTTGTTATATTTCATCAAGTTGACATGAGCAAATAATTAGTGAATAATAATCAATGTCTCCTATAGAAATACTGAATTAGGTCCCATTGAGTCTTTGGTCACATTTTCATTAACCAATAAATACATATTGTTTTATATTTATTTCTATTTGACACATCATTTAATGTGTACTATAAAGTCATTAACACTGAATTCACCTGCAGAAGAACTAGAATTCTTACTTGAACAAAGCAATATAATATGCGTATTTTTTCTCTATGCAATATCAAAGATTGATATACCAGTTGATGTGTGCATGTATGAATTTGTCACTTTGAATCTCACTGTGTTGTAAAATTACAATGCAAGAATAAAATATATAAAAGAACACTGGGCAGCAGCTCAGTACTATACTGGGGGAAATTTTAAATACCAGAATAACTAACAAAAAGCACAAAATTGAAGCAAACATGGCCTCAAGTGTACCAAAAGGTACTCTTTTATAGTACAGGAACTGAAACAAGTAGAGTGTCACCTGTTTGTTTTTAGTTATGTATATATTCATTAGAAGACCCACAATTTCACTGCTTATCCAATGGACTGAATGTTTCTGTCTCCTTAATTTCATATGTTGAAATCTTAACCCTCAAGTTGATGGTATCACAAGAGAGACTTTAAGGAGAAGAACCCTTATGAATATTAGTGCTCTAATAAAAGAGGCCTGAGACTCCTTTCCCCTTCCACCATATGAAAACACAGTAAGTAGGAATCATATATGGGAAGGAAGAGAACCCCACCTGGCACTGAATTTGCTGGTACTCAATGTAGGACATGCCAATGTCTAGAACTGTAGGGAATATACTTTTGTTGTTTATAAGCTATCTGCTTTATGGTATGTTGTTATAGCAGCTCAAATAGAGTGAGATAGCACATATCCTCAAATTACTATGAAAGTGCCATGAGCATGGAATTTAGAGTTATAAGTACATTTAGTGAATAGACAAATCTGCAAATATAGAATATGTGAATAATGGGCATACATTGTCCATTTTCCCCAATTGAAAAAACACGAAAGCAAAAAAAGTGGACAGCACTCGGTACCATATTTTTTATATAGGCTTACTGTCCCTTTTTATTATTATGGAAGTGCCCAAATTAAAAAAAAAATGGCCTCAGTGTCTTTGGAAAGATAAGAATACCTAAGAAGGCAGAGTATTTGGTCACTAAAAATTTTATTCAGAATAATGGTAAAAATTTCATAAATGTTTTGAAATTAGCTTTACTATTATAAAACTGATTTGTCAGATATCTGATATTTAAGAATTATAGTTTCAATTGGATATGGTGGCACATACCTGCAACCCTAGCAACTCTGGTGTCTGAGGCAGGAAGATAATAAGTTCAAGGTCAGGCTGGGCAACACAGTAAAACTCTTTCAAAGTTTAAAAAAATAAAAACTAGACATGTTTCTCAATGGTAGAGCACCCCTAGGTGCCATCTCCAGTCTCACACATACACACACACACACACACACACACACACACACACACACACACAGACAGTTTCTTATACTGGTTGTAAAAATAAAATAATAATTGCAACAAAAATAACCAAACTTAATTTTATCAATAGGAAAATACTTAATCCCTACAGAAACACAAGCATTGAGATCATTAGCATGTTGAAACAGACAAAGGAAAAAGTCATTTTTTTTCTGAAAAACTCCTAATATTCGTCAGGCTTGGTGGTTCATTTCTGTAATCTCAATGCTTTGGAGGCTTAGACAGGGGGATCAATTGCAGGTTCAAGTCCCGCAAGTAATAAGAGATCCAAACTAGAGCAGATAGTTAACTATTGAATGATTCATTAAAAATTAAAATTTTTAGAGGTAAATTTTTGGATAAAAATCATAACCTTCTTGGTCAGTAACCTCATAGGCCCATTTACATTTCAAGTAGCAAAATAAGAACTGAAATAAATAGTCCAATGAAAGCAGCACCTGAGAAGCCTGTTTACCTACATTCCAGTTCCGGTTTGACATGTGGTAAGTAAAACAAAAGTTTAGAGTTCCCGAAGGATCTTTAAAAGACTCTCAGATGAGATATAAAATAATCAGTATGACATTTTTTAGTTCACATTTGATTTTTGCATTTTAAAATAGTAGTATTTGGGTATTTCATCCACTTTCTTATAGTGGCTTCTCAAAACTATTTGAATGGTGAAATCATTCTCTTTTGCCCCAAATTGTGTATCATCCTGTTCCATTTTTTCTTCATTAATTGGAAACTGATCTAATTATACTAGATTATCATTTGGGATTTATGCCATTTTATACTTCACATTAATAGACTTCCTGTAATTTCCTTTTTTTTCCTAATATTCGTGGCTCTACATATATTCTCCCAAATTGTATCCACCTTATTTTATTATCCTGCTTACTATCTCTGAGTGCTATTTTTCACAACAACACCCAATTCAGTAATTTCTTACAATGCAATATCAATGGCCATACTCTGGCCCCTTGAATCTTGGTCTGCTTAGTTCAAAGCCAATTCCTTGCTTATAGAGACACAAAGCTCTAGATAAATACTTAAGGATCAATTCAGGGCCTAAAATATCATGGCATTTCCTAAACTTTGGTTGAACTTTCTATAATTACTAAATTTATTCTGTAATCTGAAGTCCTGGAAAATAAATGTGAAGTTCATCCAATAATATATTTCCTCACCATAAGAGAAAATCCCTTTTTTAAACAAAAATATAAGAAAACTTCTTGCATAAAGCATTTATGAAAGTAGTGTTCTTTTTGAGCTTTAAAATATTCATACTAATTCTTCACTCATTTATATGTTCAGTGGTCTCCCATATCTCTAACTAAATTTTGTTGTTTCCCTCTCATATTCTCATCTTTTTTGCTTCTTTGCCCTTGAAACTATAAATTGTCTTCTCTAAGAGAGAGAAATTCACTCTCTTTTTTCTGGTGCTCATTTTATTTTCTATTTTCACATTTAATTTCATTGAGATGTATAACATCTTAAGATTATCTGTTATCTGTAATACTTAAAAATGAGCAGTATTTAAAAATAAAGTAGTGCTTATTGCAAACCCAAAAACTTTCTATATAGAAGTTTCCGCTATAGGATCCAGACATTTCTTGTATTTCTCTTGTACCTGAATGAAGAAATTCTTTCCCATCACCGTGCTACTATTCCCTCATCTGATTCTTATCACCTACCTTAAGTCTGTAGAGAGAAAATTCTCCTTTGAGTGAGGAACATCCTTCAAAATAATTTGAAATACTCTATTTTTAAAATATAACTTTCAAACGCTTTTATTGAAGTTTCAAACAGTCTATCCTCATTTATAATCTCTCTTTTTTTGGTACTAGCTATGAAGTGCTGAAGTGACGATGTTTCGTATTTTACTGTGAGATCAAAATTGTAATGGATTCCAATAGTTTAAAGACACTATAAAGTGAACACATCAAGAAAGAAATTGCTTCTGAGCTGAGTAGACACGTTTTGGAAAAAAAGTCAGTAATATGTTCTATAGGAATGTTCTTGCAGTTGATCCAACTGATTGAGATGGCCACAAATATTTTCTGTGAAAAAAATAAATACCTATTACAAAAATGACTAGTATCTCTTGGTTGTGTCCTGTCATAAAACTGATAAGAAATGTCTCTAGCCTTTGCAAAAGTTTTAATAGCTGTTGTCTACTATAATAACTGTAACTTTGCACTGATTATAAATTAGAGAATTATCTATGAACATTATTTAGTATGGTGTTAAGAAACTTTAATCAATCCAAGTGAACCAAATGGTATGGAGAATCTGTTTGATATTTTCACTGACTTATGCTATAAGCCTATAATTTTATAGTACAATATATTGTCTATATTTTATGGTACAATTTATTTATCTCAAACTGTTTTCTGTTGCTTTTACCAAATAAATGAGATGAGGTAACTTATGAAGAATACAAGTTTGTTTGGCTCATCATTCTGAAAGCTGATAAATGCAAGATGTGTCTTAGCATCTGCTCAGCATCTGCTGAGGGCCTTCATGCTGCATCAAAACCATGGTAACATGGGGGAGGTCATCGCTCGGCCAGAGAGAGCAAGTGTGGTGGCTTTGTCTCTCTTTCTCTTCTTATAAAGCAAATAATACATTCATGGAGGCCCTATGCTCATGACCTCATCTATTCTTAATTACTTTCCAAAGTCCCCATCTCCAAAAGCCATTAGCATATGCATTTGAGGGTTAAATTTTCTACACATAAAGGTGTGGGGAGCACTTTCAGAACATAGCAATATTCAAGGCTAAAAGCTCAGTTGTAATGCCTAATGATGGAAATGTGTATTGGTGAACATTATTATATCTTGGATCCTTTCTCAGGAAATGTAAGGTTTTCTTTTGTTTTTATACTTTAGTGGGAACTATGAATGCCAAGTGATTATTCAGAAAAGAAATAAAGTAGAACACTGACAAAAACACCTTTGCCAAAACAAGTTTAAATCCAGGTTTTGGGGTAACTATATCCATCATATAAAATTGGTTACAATAAAGTAAATGCTTTTTATATTTTTTTAAAGAGAAATACAAAACTATATAATAAATATTTTAATTATAGCTGCAATAGTTAACATAATGTTTTATACATTGAATTTCTTCATTACTTATTTTGAGAATAAAAATAAATATGTATATATACAAATTAATTCAAACATACTCCTTTCAAACTTGTCAATCTTTACAATCTTAGAAGAGTATTTTCTCTTACTCTAATTAATAGTACATTTTGGGCATAGTTTTAAACATATACATGTCTCATTTCAGTCTACTTTAAGTTGTATTATGAATATATCATTTGCATATGATAAATGTCTAATAATGCAAACTTACAGAAATGTAGATTACAGTGGTAAGCAATTTATCTGTGAATGGAGATCCATATTTAAGACCATTGAAAATGCTTTATGAAATGTTTTTGTCTACTGCTGAGAAAGATTCATTAGCAAGTTCTATCAAACATTTTTTTTTACCAATACATCTGAAGTATTGAACATGGTCCCTTTGAAGATTTTGAATATCACTCAGAATGAAGACATTTTAATTTTATAAGTGAGGAACTATATTATAATCTTGATTGAAGTGATGATGGGGAGAGGCAATAGGATTAAGACCACACTTAATCCCATAAGAGCAGAACAGAATTTTTATATTATTTCCCCACTCTGTATAAATCTTGAATTGACTTATTTTCTATTAATTATTATGTAACAATATTTCTGATATTATCAAGCATTTATAATGTGCCAAATACTGAAAAAAACCTTTACTTCATTTGTTTTATCTAATTCTCATCATAAATTTGTAAGGCAGGTATTCTTCTTGTTCTTACTATACACAATAAATTGGGAATTACTAGATCTAGAGTGCAAAAGGAAGCCTATATGACCTCAAATTTCATCATCTCATCTACTATTAATTCTATTATTTTGTCTATTTTGCTTCAGATTAGCATTAAGTATATTTTATTTGAGGATATTCAGAGTAAGTTTTACATCCACTAGTATGATGAAAATTATTTATTTTAAGAATATTCAATATGACTTCTATATTCAGAAATGTGATAATAAGTGATAAATTTTCTAAAATGACTACCCATGTGCATCTGATTATAGAAATTGATTTAATTGCTCAATGAAGATACCATGAATTACTGGTAATATAATATTAAAATATTTCCAGACAGATAATATGTATAAATCCCTAAAGTTTTATTCAATTTTTGTTTATTAAATTCCATATATGTTATTTTCCAAGAGCATTTTAAATTATATAAATTGGTATTTTTAGGTAGAAATGTTAAGAATAAAGCTAATGTAAACTTAGAACCAAGTGATTTAGGAAAAGAAGCAGAGACAGAAGGATGAAATGCAAAAGTAGATCTCCATCTCTAGGCAAATTCACTAAACTTTATAACATTTCCATAGTTTGCTCTTAATGCATCTATGTATTTGTTTTTTACTGGTTGGTGTTTTTAGAACATGAATTAGGGTTTCATCAAATAATAAAAATAAGCAATTTCTGCAGTAGAGCTGCTGACACTTGTTTCCATTTGAGATTGTTTCTGTCATTCAGACATTTATTGTTTAAATCTATTTCATTAACTGCTTCTGCTTTCTGACTATATCCATCTCAAAATGCTGTGGCTTTAGTTTTCTTCATCTAATTTCAATGGTTCACTTTATCTAATTTGGCAATTCCAAATTCTTTTTTTTTTTTTTTTCAGTACTGGGGATGGAACCCAGGGGCATTCTAGCTCTGAGCTACACCCCCAACCCTATTTTTTATTCTTTATTTTGAAATAGGGTCTCACTAAGTTGTGGAGGGCCTCACTAAGCAGCTGAGGCTGGCTGAGAACCCAGATCCTCCAGTCTCAGCCTCCCAAATGCTGAGATTACAAGCATGTGCCACCACACCTGGCTGGCAATTCCAAATTCTTGGGTCACAAAATGATGTTTTTAAAAAGTGTAGAACTGAAAATTATATGGTTCATTGAAGTACTTAGAGAGGTAAACACGGTAATTTAGGTTAAAGGTTAATGAAATCCTTTCTGGAGTACTAGATTCTCTCATTTTAGAAGATTCTATTAATAAGACAAATAGCTACAAACTATATGATTCTAAATATAGAACCAACCTAGGTGTCTATCAACAGATGAACGGATTACAACACTATGAGATATACATACAATGAAATTCTACTCAGTAACAAAGAACAAAATTATGTCATTTTCATGAAAATGGATGGGCCTATAGAACATTATATTAAGTGAAATTAGCCAGTCACAGAAAGGGAAGGGCCATGTTTTCTCTCATATGTGGAAGCTAGAGGGTAATCTAGACACAAGAGGGACTTTAGACAATGGAGGAGAAATCCCAGTGAGGGATTTGAGTGAGGGAGGTGGCCTAGGGGAAGGTGAAGGAGAGGGAGAATTAAGGAAGGAAACATTTCCATTAATATTATGCACATATGTGAGAATATCAATGCCAATCTCATGTCAATCAATATCATGTATGAGAAAAGGAGGAGTGCGGGAAGCAGGGGGGCAACTCACCAACTGTTTTGTACATGTATGTCATTATCACTATTTACTACATCACAATGTATGACTATATAATGCACCAATACAATTATTTTTAAAAAAGGAAAGCCAACATTAAAAAGGCAAAATTAGGATGACATTATAAAAAGATCGATGATTGCTAGGAGTTATTGGTGTGTGGGGGGTGAACAGGGAGAACACAGAGGATTTTTAGACAATGACACTACTCTGTGATGCTCTAATGGTAAATGCATATAATTGTACATTGTTCAATGTACAGTAATGGCTGTGCTAATTACCCTCAGTTGTTCACCAAGAGTGAAACCTAATGTCAACTATGGATGTTAGACAATAATAATTTATCAGTTTATGTTCATTGACTGAAACAATATAGCACTCTAATATGGAATGTTGATGGTGGAAAGTTTGTTTTTGTGGAAGAAGAGGGTATATAGGAATTTTCTGTATTTATAGCTAAATTTTGCTGTGAATCTAAACCATCAAGCAATATAATATTAAGGAAAAAAGATAGAATGTGGAGAAAGAGAAACTCTCATATGCTGTTGGTGGGGATGTAAATTAGTTTAGCCTTCATGGGAAACATGATGGTTTCTTAAAAAGCTAAAACTACAACTACAATATAAGCCAGCAATCACACTACTAGATAATATGCCCAAAGGAAATGAAATCATTCAACACAAATGTCTGTGAATGGACACATGGATAAAGAAAATACATATTTATAATAGAATACTATTAAGCTACAGAAAAGCATGAAATCTTTTCATTTGTGACAACATTGATTGACCTGAAAGACATTATATCAAGTAAACTAAGCCAAGCCCAGAAATACGAGTACCATATGATCTCACTTATGTGTGAAATCTAAAAGGACTAATCTCATAGAAATTGAGAGAACAGTAGTTACCATATACTTTGGAGAGCAGGGGGTGAGTGAATGGGGAGAAATTAATCAATGGGTACAGTGTTTTATTTAGGGAAAATTAATTATGTTGTTCTCTGGCCCAGCAAGGTGAATATAACTAGCAATATTTTATCATAACTTTCAAAATAGAAGAGAGGATTTTGAAATATTTATCATAGATATCATAGAAAAATGATAGAGTATAAAGTGATGATTATGCTAATTACCCTCAGTTGATCATTCCTCAATATATATATGAATCCAAACAGCACAATGTACCCCCAAAATATGTACAAATGTTATTTATCAATCAAGAAATAGATAAACATGGAAAACACAGGTTTGTCTATACGATGCCCAATTCAATTTATATATACACAAACTTATCAGACTTCAATTCCTTTTAGAAATATTCACTTCATCACAATAGCCAAATTGTGGAATCAACCCAGGTGTTCATCAGCAGATGAATGGATCACAAAACTATGGGAAATACACACAATGGAATTCAACTGAGGAATAAAGAAGAGTAAAACAATGCCATTTGTAGGAAAATGGAAGGACCTGAAGAATATTATGTTAAGTGAGATTAGCCAGTCACAAAAATTGAAGGGACATATGTTTTCTCTAGTATGTGCAAGCTAGGGAGTAACTGGGAAAGCAGAGGGACTCCAGATTACAGAGGAGAAACCTCAGTGGAGCCAGGAAAGTGGTCTAAGGGAAGGGGAGGGGGAAGACTGAGGTTCATTATTGGAAATGCTAAAGTTGACTATGTGTACATATGTGAAAATCCCAATATCAGTCCAGTCCACTGTATGGGAAGAGGGGGAATGGGGAGGAGACGGGGGTGGGGGACACCAAGTGGTGTGTGCACGCATGTCAAAGTCAACATGATTTACATTATTATGCACTAATAAAAGCACGTAAAGTTTACCTAAAAAAAAACTGTTCATTTCAGTAAAAAAATTAAAAAGATAAACTACTAACTATTCTTACTTATTTAACTACTGTGATAGAATTTATTACTTTATCATCTTTAGTCTAAACTCATATTTCTTAATAGTGCATGATAGTGCGAATGTACCCTTGATTTTTGTTAGAATAGATGTCTGTCTCCAAGGGGGAGCCCTTTCAGTATGGGAAATACAATGTTTATTGTATATAGTATAGATGTAGTTATAACTAAATACATTAGAATTCCTTATTTAGATTTATAATTAATAAGATTTTTTACCTATACAACTTATATACAAATTCCATTAACACTCAAAATGATATCCCATGGAATTAGCATTTGTTTTAAAATCAACCCTAACTTAAAAAGTCTTAGTAAGCAGAAAGGGTACCAAAAGTAATCAGGAAAAAGCTAGAAGGAGAAAAAGATAGTGTTTTGTTGACTGGGTGATACTTCAAAATAAATTAATATGATTAAACATTTAATTTCACCAAATGTAGGCACTGAAGAACAAAGAAAAAACAGGATTTTTATTTTACCTGACTCTAAATTAAAAAATTTAGCCTAAATCCAAATCAAGAATCTGTAGAACATTTCCTCATACATTTTTTGGCCATTGGTATTTCTTCTTTTGTGAAGTATCTATTTAGATCCTTTGCCCATTTTTTGATTGGATTATTTGTTTTCTTAGCTGTGATTTCATCGAGTTCTCTGTATATCCTAGATATTAGACCTCTATCAGAAGAGTAACTGGCAAATATTTTCCCCCACTCTGTGGGCTCTCTGTTGAGGTTCTTGATAGTTTCCTTTGCTGCACAGAAACTCTTCATTTAAATGCAATCCCATATATTGATCTTCCTTTGAGTTGCTTGTGCTTTTGGGGTCTTGTGAGAAAGTTTTTACCTGTGTCTATGTGTTGAAGTGTTGGTCCTATGCACTCTTCAAGTAGCTGCAAGGTCTCTGGCCTGACTTCCAGGTCTTTGATCCACCTTGTGTTGACTCTTGTGCAGGGAAAATGGGGTTTATTTCCATTTCCCTGCATATGGTTAATCAGAGAGATGCAAATCAAAACTACCTTGAGATTTCACCTAACTCCAATCAGAATGGCAATCATAAAAAACACGAACAACAGCAAATGCTGGTGAGGGTGTGGAGAAGTGGGAACCCTAATACATTGTTGGTGGGATTGCAAACTTGTGCAACCACTTTGGAAAACAGTATGGAGGATCCTCAGATGAATGGGAATGAACCTACTATATGATCCAGCAATACCACTTCTGGGTATCTACCAAAAAGAAAGGAAACCAAACTATCAGGCTGATGCATGTGTATCTATATTTATAGCTGCACAATTCACAATTGCCAAATTATGGAAACAGCCAAGATGTCCATCGACAGATAAATGGATTACAAAACTATGGGATATGTACACAATGGAATTTTACTCAGTCATAAAGAAGAATAAAATCATGTTATTTGCAGGGAAATGGATGCAACTGGAAAACATTATGTTAAGTGAGATTAGTCAGTCACAAAGTGTAAAAAAGCATATGTTCTCTCTAATATGAGGAAGCTAGGGAGAAGATGGGGCATAAGAGGGTCTCCAGATGAAAAAGGAGAAACTTGTGATAAGCAAAGAAGTTGACTTAACCGAAGGGGATGGACGGGGGGACACCCTAATGCACATGATGTACTTTCACAAATATATCATGGACAATCACTAAACTGAACTTGAGAAGGAGGGAGGGCGAGGGAGAGGGGTGGGAATTGGGGAAGGGGTTAAATGAGAAATGTGTGCATATATGCCTTTATTAGCTTGTACCTAACAAAGATGTATGATTACAATGCACCAATTATTATAAAAAAATACCACGGCAAAAAAAAAAAAAGAATATGTGGGTTGAAAAGTCCTCAAATTGTTCAAATTTGGCCCAAATTGTTCAAATTTGGCCCAAATTGAAGGTGATTAAGCAAAAATAATAGTAGAAAATCATAAAGGGATCCATTGGCTTCTTTTGCTGAATATACAAGCAAACTCTTAATAATGTCTCACTTTGCAGTAACAAATATGGATATTGAGGTCCAAAGGTACAAATGTCACTGGAAGATTTTTTCAATACATAAACACTTACACAATTTGAATTTTAATTTACTTGTGCATATATGTTATTTCAAAAATCTAGAATAATTTAAAATGCATTTAAAACAAGTAAAATATGAATGAGGGCATGTATCTGTAATCCCTGTAGTTGGGAGGTGGAGATAGGATGATTATAGGTTCAGGATGAGCCACAGCAACATAGTGAGGTCATGTCCTAAAAAAAAAAAATAAGTAAATAAAAGTTGCTGTGGATGTAGCTCAGAGGTAGAATGCCTCTGGGTTTAATGCCTCTTACTACACATAAATTAAAATAAAACATATGAACTTAGTTGACATTGAAACCAGACACTAGTTAAATCCAAAGATTTTTTACATTTTATTTTAATTTTTTAATATTATGATTACAAAATTTACCAAATTCAGACATTAGTGAGCATCATACAAATATCCAAAGAAATGTATGTAAATCAAAGTACTACCAAGTAAGAATATACTCTGTGGTCAAAAAGATAAATAAATTACAATCAGTTGTAATAACTACTAATGTATATTGCCATATTGGAAACAAATGTTTTTAAAATTCTGTTTTCCTTAATTATTCCTGGCTATTTTATTATTTTAAAAATGGCATCTGAATTTTCAAGAATATAATTTACTTAAACAGAAAGGAGATCATAGAGTTAGACCACGATTTTCTTTTGAGTTTGTGTAACTTACAAAAATAATCTCTTTTGAAGAAAATATACATTTGATTATACATTTTCTTTCATACTCCAATATTTTAGCAATGAGTTGATTCTGATCTTTATAGACAATATCTTTATATTGAAATGGTGTATTTAGCCTAGTAAAACTTTATAACAGCATGTTTTTTATTGCAACTTGATTTTTTTCATTGATTATTCAAAAGTGACCAATTTCAGTGGCTGCTTTCAAATATGTATAAATATATGTTTCAATGCGAGTTGACATGTTTTTAATGTTAATGCATCTCAAGTGTTTGTGCATAGTCAACCTGGAAATTGAATTTCATTTGAAAGCAAAAACAAGTCACCACTTATCAATAAAGTGTTTATGAATATGTAAATGTGAGTCTAAATTACAGTATAGAGATCTTTTCTGAGAGATCTTTAATTATCTAAAAAGAGAAACATGAGACTCATTGTTATTCACAGAGAAAAATAACATTGTATAATAAAAAGAATGCATGTTAAGGATAGATTTAAGAACCATATTATATTATTAAACAAAGTGAAAAAAGTACATAAAAATACCAATGAGTTGAAGAGACCTTGATTATATATAGTTTTAACTTTTTCTCTACCTGTAATACCTTAACTTCTTTTTTCTCTTAGTCAGATACTGGTTAAAATAATACATACCGTACTCCCTTCCAATATTTGTTATAATGACAAAACAAGGAAGTATATATGAAAACTGTTATAAGAGTTTTAAAGAAAAACAATTGAATAAACTATTTTTATAATTCCATAAGGGCTTTTATTATTTCATAGCCATGGTGACTACAACATCCACACATTTAAAACAGATCCTCATCAGCATTTACTTAAGAATCTGCAACTGGGAGTAACTTGTCATTTATTGTTTGGCCTTGAACAAAAGACAGAAGCTTGGGTTCAGCATTTTCTTGCTGTTGGAAAAGGAGAAAGCATGAAAGAATCATTAAAAATCTTAAAAGAGAGTGGGAGAGGTCTTGGTAAATATCTCAGCAATGAATTTAATCATGAGTTTCCATGCATGTTAGAAAAAGAAGCTTTAACTTTGACTTCGTAAGGTTACTTTACTTTTTTGGAAGGGATAGGTACTCATTGTCCTTCCCAGTTCTTCTTGGATGATTTGGAAAAAGCTCTACTCTAATTCTGTTCTTTGGTAGCAGCAACAGCTGGTTCTCCTCCCTCTGATGGAAATTGCCACCATTTCCTTTCCCATCCCAGCTGATGAGGGTGTTTATTATTTATGATCATTAGATTACACTCATCCCTCAGCTTTTGGGCAGGTATACAAAAACAAACCAGCACATCAATCTTTTCCTCCCTGAGTTTACAGTCTACAGATTCACACCTGCCTCTTTCCAATATTTATTAGGCAAAAGCCCGAATTCACAGATGGGCCTTGTATAGTGAAGGGAAGGCAAAGCAAAAATTGGAAGAATGAAAACAGATAATTCCTTAACCTTGCTCATGTTTTTTGTGAAAAAAGAAAGTAAAAGATCATTAGCACTTGATAGTCTACCACTGCAACAATCATTTAGCAATGTTTGTTTCTCAATGAATGGTTTTTAGATGTAAATACATTTGTAACTGTAAATACCAGGGATATAATTTGTGTATTCAAATTATTAAAAATTACATAGTGAAATCAAATCCTTTCTGGTATTGTAAGGACTGAAATAGTAGTTCTATGTAAAATCACTGAGTAGCCCCAACAGTTTAGAAATTGGGAAAGGAGTTAAAACATGGGTCTTTCACAAAAACAAATACATTAAAGAATTCCAAAGTAAATACACCAAGGTGCCTCTTTTTACAGGATTCCATGGCATTGAAGTAAAATATTATTTATCTCATACAGGTTGTACAAATCCTATAGTGGTTCTATAGTCTTAGGCACATGTACTAAATCATCCTAATATTTGGTTAATGTTTAGATACTTATTGAATTAAGGATTGAACTACTTAACCTTGTACATGAAATATAAACTTCTAGATGCTACATTTATTTGTGTCATAATAAATATAAATTAAACAAATTTGATAATTTTTGAAATAAGTTGAATCAACACTGAGACCCTATCTTTCTTCTAAGCACCTATTTACAAGTCCACTTTAAATGAATGAAGAGTAAAAATGGTAAGGGTAAGGCCTTCTGTGGAAGCATCATTTTCTGTACTAAAGATAGATTTTAAGTACATACCCCCTGACATGGCCTTCACCTGAGTTTCTAGCAGCAACTGTGCCTTAAAGCTCACTCAACACATACAGAACTCTAGAGGAAAAAGAGAGCTGAAAGAGAAAAACTATTCAAGATATTGAAGTTAACACTATATAATTATGCATAAATAAATATAATTTATTAATTCAGATAATAGCCTCAATATGTCATCTACTTATACTTTTCTGTTTTCAGCTAGTTTGTATTGAATTTATAAACAAAGTTTACAGTGAAACTAACCAAGGCAAAAGCTAACTGCTATTCATAAGGAAATAATACAATCGAATTATCTTAATTAAGTGAATTAATCACATGTGAACCTACTTAACTAAAGTCTGATAAGGATCCAAAATTTCCTTCAAGTATGTGATACGTATATATTACATACATACTTGTAGATCGAGATCTATAGCAATATGAATTCCTGTTTATACCTATTCGTATCTTTTTTCATATGCATATCAATCTGTATAACTTATCCATCTATCACAATAACAAATAAATATTATAGGTTTACATCCTTAAAATTGTCAACTTGGTAAAATAATTATGTACTGTTAGTCTTCTGAGTGACAATTTAAATTATTATTAACAACAGTCTGTTCTCCATAAACTATTGTCTCAGGAAACAGAATATAATGTTACTCTGCAAATCATGCTATAATCCCTGGATACAGTGAAATTTATATGAAGTATCCCAGCTAAGCTAGCACGATTGTGTTTGTTTGCTAACAACAGTC
Source organism: Graphiurus murinus (assembly GCA_004027655.1). Lineage (NCBI taxonomy): Eukaryota > Metazoa > Chordata > Mammalia > Rodentia > Gliridae > Graphiurus > Graphiurus murinus. Next base: position 90,255 of record PVLC010001889.1, on the reverse strand, counting down.
GTCTTCTTATGCTCTAAACTAAGAATTATAGGAAACAGCATATATTACTCAAAAAGGAAAGAAGCAAGCAACAATCTTAAAGTACAAGAATCCAAATTTAGACAGGGCACCATGGCACATGCCTATAATTCCAGTACTTGGGAGGCTGAGACAGGAAGATCACAGGATCGAGGCCAGCTTCAGCAACTTAGTGAGACCCTTGATAACCTAATGAGACCCTGATTTAAAGTAAAAATAAATAAAAAGAGCTAGACATAGTGGCACACACCTGTACTCACAGTGCTTGGGAGGCTGAGACAGGAAGATCAAAGATTGCAGTTGACAATGACAGCCTTAGCAATGTAGCAAGACTCTAAGCAACCTAGGAAGACTGTATTTCAAAACAAAAAATAAAAAAAATTTGGACGTATAGCTGTATAGCTTGGAGGTAGAAAGCCCCTGGGTTCAATCCTCAGTACCACAAAAATAAATACATGAATAAATAAAAAGGGATAGGGGTATAGGGGTATAGCTCAGAGGTAGAATGCTCCCCTGTTCAGTTCCCAGTACCAAAAAAAAAAAAAAAAGAATCCAGATCCCAGATATGTTTCACATAAAAATCTGATGCAAAATTTCATAAAAAGGTGAGAAATATCAGATTTACGTGTAGATTCATAGTTCAAATCACATAGATCACTATGCGATCCTAACTTTCAACAAATAAATGTTGGTAGATCTGAGGATCACATACTTAGATTCTTTGGGATTCATTACTCAAACTGAAAACATTATTATTATTATTATTATTATTATTATTATTATTGTTCTTTGTGGTGGAGATGTGTGTGTGTGTGTGTGTGTGTGTGTGTGTGTGTGATGGACAATTGAGCCCAGGGACATTCCCCTGCTGAACTACACCTCACACCTTTTATTTTTTTGTTTTGAAATAAGGTCTAGCTAAGTTTCTGAGAGTCTTACTTAATTGCTGAGGCTAGCTGCAAACCTGCCATCTTCCTGTCTAAGCTTCCCAATGTACTGGGATTACAGAAGTGTGCCACCACATCTGATTCAATCTTACTTCAATATATTTTCTTCTCTTGATTTTTTTTTCATGATTTATTTTCTTTAATAGCACATCTTGTCAATCATTTATTTCAATAACATAATATCTTTTCTAAAAGTTACTAAGCTATCCATGAGCATTATAATGGAATTTTCACATGTATATACATATGCAGTTGTTTTTGCAATCTCTGATTTTTTTTGTTAAACATTAGCTTTGAAGTCAACAGCTTTGAATTAATAGTAAGAAGGCCTTGAGTAATTTATACCATAATAAGAAGTGAAATTAATGATAATGATGTCACAAAAAATAGGAATTGAGAATACTCTGCCACAGATATCTTTACTACGTGTGAAGGTTGGCTTAAATTAATTAAAATTCTATAGTCTAGGATAACGAAAACTGAAAGTAAAACAGAACTATAATTGAGAGATGGAATGAAGTCATTTAAAATACTAAATTAAAACGAAAAAGAACAGAAATTGAAGGGAAAAAGAGACAAAGAGCACATGTAATAAGTACACGCAAGCTACAAATACTGTAAATATTAGCAGTATAAATACATCAATTAAAATATAGAGATCATCAACCCAGTGCGATGACCCATATCTATAGTCTCAGTACTTGGGAGGCTGAGACAGGAAGATTACAGGGTTAAAGTTGGTCTTGACAACTTAGTAAGAATCTTATCAACTTAATCCCCATTTCAAAGTAAGACATAAAAATGGCTGGGGGTATAGCTTGGATGTAGAATGCCTGTGGATTCAATCCCTAGTACCCCTTGAACGTCCCCAAAAGAAAAGAGATTATCAGAGTGTGTAACAAATATGAACAAACTTTATATTGTCTACTAGAAATCCACCTTAAATGTAAAGACCTATGTAAATGCCTATGTAAAGACCTGTAAATGTGAAGACATATGTCTTTACATTTAAAGGGCTATGTATATGCTTTTATTAGTGCATTGGAATTATGCATCACGGTGAGGTTCAGTGTGATATAAACAGACATGCACACAATTCTTACCTTCTACCTCCCACCCCCCACTCCCACCTCCCTCTCCATATGTTCTAGCAAAACTAATAGTAATACTTTTATATATTGATGGAGCCTTATTTAAACTGTTTTCTTCCTCCAGCCTCATTTTCCACTCCCCTCCTTCCTTCCCCAAACCCCCTTCCACTCCCTTTCTTACTTATCTCCACATTTATCCAAAGTCTCTTAAGTTTTCTAGCTTCTATATAGGAGAAAATAATATACAACCCTTGACTTCGAGACTGGCTGAACTCACTTAGCATAATATTCCTTAGTTCCATCCATTTTCCTGCAAATAACATAATTTTGATCTTCTTTATGGCTGAATAGAATTTTACTGTGTGTATATACTACACGTTTTTTAAAATTCATTCATCTGTTGATCGACACCTGGTCTAGATCCATATATTGGCTGTTGTGAATTGTGCTACTATAAAAATGAGTATACAGGTTCTGACACTAATTATTTTGGAGAAATGCCAAGGAGTGGTTGAGCTGGGTCATATCATGGTTTCATTCCTAGACTTTTGAAGAATCCCCATATGGTTCAGATGGATTACAAATTAGTACTGTAGTGGTGGTACTAATTTGCAATCTCACCAACAGTGTTTAAGAGTCCCTATTCCCTCATATTCTAATATTTATTATTGTTTGTATTCTTGATGATTGCCTTTATGACTGGAAATAGATGGAATCTCAGTTTAGTTTTGGTTTTCATTCACCTAGTTGCTAATGATGTTAAACCGTTTTATTGGCCATTTGAATTTCTCCCTTTTTTTGTGTGTGTGTGGTACTGGGGATTGAACCCCGAGGCATTCTACCTCCAAGTCTGATTTTATTATTTGAAATGTGAGAGTCTCACTACTTTTTGAGGCTGTCCTTGACCTGTGATCCTCCTATCTTAGTCTCCCAAGTACTGGGATTACAAGTGTGTGCCACCATGCCTGGCTGAGTTTCTTCTTTTAAGAAGTATCTATTCAGTTCAATTACCCACTTTTTACTGGGTCATATTTAGTGTAAAGTTGTTTGTTTGTTTTTTTTCTTCTTATTTCTTTATACATTCTAATTACTTGTCTTCTACCAGAGGAGTAGCTGGTGATGATTTTCTCTCATTTTTCAGACTCCTGATTATTTCTTTTTCGGCATAGAAGCTTTTGAGTTTGATGCTATCCCATTTGTTGATTCTCAGTTTATTTTCTAAACTTTGCAATTACAAGAAGAAAATACAAGGCCGACTCTCCAAACTATAGGCACTGGTAGAGGCTTTTCCAAAGGCCCCCAAAGCTGGAAAAAGGATTCTTATGTTAGTGTTTTATTACAGAAGCACTGTCAAATAAAACCTACAAGGGAGCAATCAAAGCAAAATGGGAAAAGAAAGAAGCTAGACCAAGAGATATGGCTTAGCTTGATTTCAGTTATACCTGGTGTTTAGATGTCTCTTTACAACTGTCATGCCTTGATGCAAAGAGTCTAGTTTTTATATCCCTATATCATATGGTCATTGGTCTTAGTCACTAAAATGCCACCAGGTTAGGCATTTTAGGACACCACCAGCATTATTTGCATGGCTATATTTTGTTTTTGTATCCAGTAAACAGTGGTGACTTTTTTGTGTCAGCTATTCAATCCATTTATTGTTATAAGTTAGGTAAATTTAGTTTTTTTTTTTTTCTTATGCTACTCTCATGTAACCTGCACTGCATGATTTTCTACAATTTCTATATCATCAAATACCATGAAATGCTGACACCATCTCCTGTTTACATAAATGTTTTTCCAGAGCAGATTGCAGAGTGTACCTAGATAATACTTTTTCTTTATTACTCTCCAGCATTTTAAACATCTTGAAAGTAGGCCCAGAGTCTACAAAATAGGAAATTAACTAGTAGTTCTGGCTCCAGAGGAATCGTAAATCCTCAATTCAAATGTTTCTCTTTTCTACAACTTTGTTAATGATCTGTTTTTACTCCATATTTCTAAAGCTAGATCACTACTATTCAATCAATTGCAAGCTTTTTAAATGCAGAAATATAATAGTAAAACAACAGCTGTACTAAAGTGCTATTTGCTTACTTAGCAAGACTCTAAGTGTTGAAAGGAAACTTCACTGCAAATTATTATGGGTGAAATAATGTGATATACTTTCTCGATAGAAAATACAAAAATAGATTTTACTCTAAAAATAGCACTATAGATGGAAGAATAATTTATTTAATTTGAGAAGTTCAAATAGCTGCTTTGAATATTTTAGAATCATTGACAGATTTGTGCTGTAATTTAGTACTGTTTACATGATAATAATCACATTAGTTAGTTATTTAGACTAAAGCATGGATATTTCAAAATTAGTTATTAACAAAACCCATAGGCAAACTTTTTGTTCTTTTTTCACTATATATTACCTAATTTTTAAAACAATATTTCACTCACAGCTCACTTAAGACTAATACTGTGTAAATTCAGCAATATACTTATTTGTGTTTTTACATATATATATATACACACACACACACATATATATATATATATATATATATATATATATATATATATAGAGAGAGAGAGAGAGAGAGAGAGAGAGAGAAACAGACAGACAGAGATGATCATAAATTCAACAAATTACATCCCATCCATTAATTTTACAAAGACTAGTGAAGATAATAGCTACCAAAGATTAGGAAAAAGAAAATATTACACAAAGAAAATATTTTTTGCTCCTATCCTGAAAATAATACATTTTCAAGTCGAGTCAATTTATTTCATTATTGTATCACACACAAATAAAAGCCAAGTTTGATTTAAGAAAGCTAAACATCATATTCCTTCCTGTACTTATATATTTTTAATGTTGTTCATATTTTAAGTGTTATATTTGTGAAGAATTGATAGTTGTCATCCAGAATTCTTTAATTATTCACTTATGAGTTTTAAAAAATCTTCAAAAGGTAAACTAGTTATCTAGGAAGAACTATTCTGTCTTTAATCAAAGATATATCAAGTCTCTTTGATCTGTTGAACAATGGTTTGAAAAAATAAAAAGAGAAATAAACCTGAATTTGGTCGGTTGATTAAAGAGAACTTTATAATGTTCTATCATTTCAGAGATAATCCAATTTAATTAATGATAGATTTCAATTTATATAAAAAAAATCTTCAATTGATGTAGTAATAGGCTGGTGACTTTTCACATGCTACATATATATTTGCATTATTTATAATTACTCTATTATAATAAAACAATACAAATTGAGTTACTCAGTAAAGCTATTTTAAATCATAATTCACTTAAAAATGATTATAATAATCAAGATGCATATGAATGACTGATATAATGGCATAATGAACCAGTTATCTTTTTTTTTTTTTTTGCGGTACTGGGGATTGAACTCAGGGGCATTCTACCTCCGAGCTACACCCCCAGCCCTATTTTTTTATTCTTTTATTTTGAAACAGGGTCTCACTAAGTTGCGGTGGGCCTCACTAGGTAGCTGAGGCTGGCCGCGAACCCAGATCCTCCGGTCTCAGCCTCCCGAATGCTGGGATTACAAGCGTGCGCCACCACGCCCGGCTACCAGTTATCTTTTAAATATTTATGAAATGATGTATCAATTAATAGATATACTTCTATTTGTTAAGATATTAAATTATTGACTTTTTGTAACTTTTGTATATAAAATAATACTAGCTGCATAAGTTTTGTGGCATACTGTACATTATACAACAAACATTTATATTTGTAAAGTTGTATACATTATTTTGTTATGTTCCATATATTTATATATAGAGAATAAGGTATGGTAGAATTATTATTTTTTTAAATAATTGCAGAATTTTACCAAGAAAAAATGTTAGAGATTATCTGGTTGACTGAAAAGCCATGATAGACCTGAGAAGTCAGTGTCCAGTATTGTCACTGTAACTCTTAATTCTACAGCACTGAACTCTCAGCAGCAAATTTCTGTGTTTCTTATTCTACTTTACTGTATATACATATAGGAAGAAATAAAATGTCATATAAGTAATTCTAAAGCTCTGCCCCCTTTATCTCTGTTTTAGTTAGCTTTCCTAATTCTGGGGCCCAAATACCTGACAAGAGGAGCAACTTAGAGGAGGAAAGGTTTACTGGGGCTCAGGATTTCAGGTGTTCAGTCCCCAAGATCATCTCTGAAGCATAAATGGTGGTAGTGGAAGGAAGCAGAGTGTATGAAAAGGACTCTGTCCTCACATCTTGGCGGCCCAGAACAGAGAAAGAGCGAGAGAGCAAGAGACCAGGGACATATATAATCCCCAAGGCCGCATACGCAGTACGATGTCCTCCAGCTGCACCCTACCTTCCAATACACTAAATTATTAATCTTTCAATGGGTATCTCCACTGATGAGATTAGAACAATGATTTAGTTATTTCACCTCCGACCTTTTTTGCATGCCAGTACATGAGCTTTTTCAGGGGCTATTCTATATCCAAGCCATAACAACCCCCATTACAGATTGTCATGTTAGGATAACTGAAATAAAATCACTTGACAAAACTTAAATATTTGGCTAATTCATGCTGGCCAAGTGATCATGGTTCCACAGCATGTATTTTCAATTGAGCGTTATTATTTTTTGTTGTTATTACAAATATGATCTTTGTTGGATCCTTTCAAAAGTGGATCTTGAAACAAATAATTTATGTGCATTTGGCAGCATTCTAAGAAAACATCGACAGAGATAGGGCAAGTTAAACATGGCTAAATATGAAGTCCACCAGTTTACATCAATAGATAATAGTGTCTCAGGCCTGTAGTGACTTCTAGGAAATGATTCAGATCTTATCTAAGAGTAGATTGCTCAAGACATGAGATATTGGTTTATTTATGTTTCATTTTCCATTAATTATTATTTGAGATGTTTGTCAAATCACTTTTGTGGCAATTTGTTACAGTGGGAAATTAATATAATGACAAAATACCTTGGTGATATTGTTAGTTATGAGGAGTAACCTGCATATTGTTGGTGGAATAGTTATAAGGTTTTTCTTTTTTTTTATTGGTGCACTGTAATTATACATCATAATGACATGCAGAATAACAAATACATACATGCATACAGAATTTTTTATGTGCTTCCCTCTGGGTCCCTCCCTGACCTCCTACCCTACATAATATTTACATTGATACAGATAACTTTATGTATGAACAAAGGGTTATTTTAATAGTTTCTATCATAAGATCTCTTTTTTCTCCCCACTTCCTTTCCTGTATCTCCCTCCCTCATTCCACTAGTGTTCCTTTCCTTCATCTGAAGTCGTCTTTGTTTACCAGTTTCTTTCTAGCTTCTACATGTGAGTTAAAACATAGGGCCCTTCATTTTCTGTAACTGGCTAATCTCATGTAGCTTAATATTCTGTGGTTTTATTTTCCTTCAAATGACTTGTGTTCTTTTTTATAGCTGAGTAAAATTCCACTGTGTGTATATACCATAAAGATTTTGCTATTCTAGTTGTTGAATGTTGTAGAAGGCCATATTCATATTAATTAATACATAGATTTCCTCAAATTTAATAATTATATATCTAAGGAAATAGGGTTAATTTTGTGTTACAAGAAATTAACTCAGATAGTCACTGAAGCATTCATCATTACTGAATGCTGTGGTAGATATTCTCAATTTGTGTCTCTTGGTCATTTTCCACTGTAACAAAGAGCTCCATTCCCATCTATGTTCTGGCTAGAAATGGGGGAATGGATAGCTTTGTAATGCTATTAGAAAGAAGAAAAAGAGTATAATCAAATGATCCATTTCCTTCCAACTCCCTTCTTGTAGAATTCCTCTTATGGGCTGGCTGTATTCCAATACTCCCAACTCTAATAAGATAGCTTTCTCTTCTGAACTCTTTTGCCCCATGTCTTTGAGCCTTCAGTGAGCAGTAATTCATTTGAATTACTAGATTCCAATAAGGATTTTATTTCCCATCAGCCATGACACAGGCTAGTGCTAGCACTTAGTACATGGCTTGTCACCATCTTATCACTCATTTAACTTATAATCTAATGCGGAAGTTACCACAAATGTAAATGGATAAAATATATGAACTTATAAGAGAAACAACAACAACAAAAGACAATTATCCAGAGAGGGTTGAAACCAAACAAATGGTTGTTCCTGAGATTCCTGAAAATATTTCTTAAGTGACCCATAGAAGTGATGAGGGAATCATTATAGATAGAAAGACCACTAAGAACAAAGACCTTGATATGAGAATGTGCCTAGTATATTTGAGAAATATTAAGACTTTGTTATGTTTGTGATTGTACACCATGTGCATTAGAGTGTTACCCTCCCCCTCTTTCCCATCACCTTCAGTTAAGTCGCCTTCTTTGCTCATCTAAGGTTTCTCCTTCTTTGCCTTCTTTGTCTAGAGTCCCTCCTATGACCCATGCTCTCCCTAGATTAGGGAGAGCATCCTTTTTTTTTTTTTTTTTTTTTTTTACTTTTTGTGACTGACTAATCTCACTTAGCTTAATGTTCTTCAGTTCCACCCATTTCCCTGAAAATGACATAATTTTGTTTTTCTTTATGGCTGAATAAAATTCTATCATGTACATATCCCATAGTTTTGTACTACATTCATCTGTTGATGGACATCTTGGCTGGTTCCATAGTTGGATAATTGTGAATTATGTGGTTATAAACAAAGATATGCATGCATTAGTCTGGTAGTTTGGTTTCCTTTCTCTTGTGCAGATACCCAGAAGTGGTATTGTAGGATCCCATTCTTCTGATGATCCTCCGTACTGTTTTCCAAAGTGTTTGCATTAATCTGCAATGCCACCAACAATGTAATAGAGTTCCCACTTCTCCACACCCTCACCAGCATTTATTGTTGTTTGTGTTTTTAATAATTGCCAGACATCACAAGGATGGAGGGGGAAGGGAATGGCATAGGAATTGGGGAAGGACTAAATGAGTGTTGTGTGTATGTATGCCTTTACAATCTCGTACCTCATTAAGATGTATGATTACAATGAACCAAAAAAAAAAAGAAACAATAAGGAATCCAGGGGTACTGGAGAAGAGTGAATAAGCAGGAGAATAATAGAAGATGCAGTCATGGAAATGGTCATCTCATGTAGCATTGCTAAACTATGGTAAGGAATTTTCATTTAATCTGAGTGAAATAAAGAGTTAGTGCTAGTATTTTAAGGGAGAGAGCAACAAAGCATTTAATAGTTTAGTTAGAATTACTTTTTTTCAGTTATGTTGAAATAGAATAAGATCTGTAGAGGTAAGACCAACTAAGAGGTCATGACAACAACCCACAAAAGAGATTTTCAGAAATTTTATCTGGGGACATCATGGGGGTATATGGATGTTGAACAAATAAGCAATTTTTAATTGATAGAATAATTTTTAGATGAAGAAAACTAAGATAAAGTAATTAAAAACTCAATGATTTTTTGGGGGGTGGGGGAAATGGTACTGGGAATTGAATTCAGAGGCATCTTATCTCTGAGCTAAACTCCCAGCCCTATTTTTTTTTTTTTTTAATTTTGAAACAGATTCTTGTTAGGTTGATGAGATTTTCACGACTTGTTGAGGCTGTCCTTGAATCTGCAATCTTCCTGTCTAGGCCTCCCAAGTACTGGGATTGCAGGTATTTGCTACCATACCCTGTTTAAAGATTTTTTTTTTTTTAATTAGAACTGAGAGGTTTTAGTTTATATTTACTGAGATGCAAAAGATTATTATTTGAACTGGTTTGTGGAGATACTTGAAAGATTAGTTTTGGACATGTTAAGCATGATTGTCTACTCTATAGCTAAGAGGAAGTATTGAGTGGGTGATGGGAAATAGAGATCTTATTTCAGAGAAAATTAGCCTGGGTACATAAATTTTAGAATTATCAACATATTAGGAATTAAAACTATGAGACATAAGACTTAGATAAGACTAGGTAGGAATTTTTTATAGGTATAAAAGAAAAACATCTTTAAAATAGGATTCTGGATCAATTTAAATTTTAGATGTTTGTTATATGAGAGGAAAATAAAACAAAGAAAAAAAAAAACTTTAGAAGACAGAAGCCAGTTGGCATGAGAATTTATATGAGAGGAAAATAAAACAAAGAAAAAAAAAAACTTTAGAAGACAGCAGCCAGTTGATGAGAATCAAGAGTTATTGTTGTAACATAAAGGAAGAGAGTGTTTCAATGATATAAAAATAAACAATGTCAAGTTTGCTACTAGTCTGAAGATCAGTTCTCAGAAGTATTTTAATTATAAATATGGAGAATTTGAAAGATAGTGGAAGTGTTGAGAGGTAAAAAATCTGATTGGATGAATTTGAGAGAGAATAGAAGGGAGAGTATTTTCAGATAGCTATAATTTATACATAAGGAATGGTTGCTGGGGTTGGATGTGGTTTTATTATGTTTCACAGTTAATATGGGGCAAATGAAAATGTATTTAAATCCTGAGTAGAATGCTCCAGGATAGAAGAAAACATAATAATACAGAAGGTACAAGCATTGGCATATCAATATGTTTCTGATTATCTAAAAAAGTGGTAAGACTTAATGTAAACAAAATTATGTCATTTTCATAAAATTGGGTGGAACTGGATAATATCATGTTAAGTGAAATAAGACAGGCTCATAAAATAAAGGACCCATGTGTTTTCTTCCCTATGTGGAAGCTAGAGAGAAAAAAAGGAAAGACAAGGGACCTCATGAAAATTAGAAATGAGACCAATAAAATACTGGAAAGGATCAGGGGAGGGAGTAGAGAAGAAAAGGGAAGATACGGGGAAGAAAACAGACCAAATAATGTTATACGCATGTTTTAACGTATCACCATGAATCTCACTATCATATACAATTACAATACACCAATAATTTTTTAAAAAAGACACATGAATGTATATGTAGTGGTCAGAGGAAGTTATATTTCTCAGTTTTAGTGGCATTGTCTTATGTTGGTGGCTGTAAACCTTACGCTTTGTAAATTGTGGTCTAGTATTTATCTGCAGATTGGTTGACACCTGTTAGCAGCTGTGAATTTGACAATTGCTTCCTATCTTTCTTTCCTCCAAACTCTTTTCAGATGGTCTAATTTGGAAATTAGGGTAGGTAGATCTATGTAGTTACTTCTTTATCTACTTTGATCAAAGATATTTTAAAAATATTGTTAAAATAACATACATGAATGTATAAATCTAGCAAAAATATATGTAAATATATGTGAAAATTATAAACTTCTGATGAAAGAAACCAAAGAATTAAATAAATGGGGAGATATTTCTTATTCAGAGATAGGAAGACTCAATACTGTCAAGATTATACTTAGATTCACAACTTGATGTGTAGATTCAATACAACACCAATAAAAGTCCCAGCAGGCTATTTTCTAGATATAGACAAACTGATTCCAAAGTTTATATAGAAAGGAAATAGACTCAGAGGAGAACTGGATAAAAAAGTGAAGCACAGAGGAATTTTAGGGCAGCAAAACTAATCTGTATGATACTAGCATGCTGGTTATACAACATTATATATTTTTCTCAACCCATAAAATGTTCAATACTAACCAGACACAGTAGTGTATTCCTATAATCTCAGTACTTTAGACACTGAGACAGGAGGATTGCAAGTTCAAGCCCAGTCAGCCTCCGCAATTAAGGGAGATCCCCAGAAACTTAGAAAGACTTTACTTCACAATAAAAAATAAAATAAGACTGGGTGTGTAGCTCAGAGGTAGAGTGCCTCTGGGTTCAACCCCTGGTAAAAAACAAATGCAATGTCAAAAGCAAGTCATGATCTAACTATAGACTTTGTGATAATTATTTATAAAATATATGTTCCTCAATTGTAACAAAGTTACCACTCTGGTGAGGATGTTGATAAAGGGTCTGTGCATGTGTGGGCCCAGTAGTACATGGGAATTCTTTGTGCTTTCTACTTAATTTCACTGTGAGCCTAAAGAAACTCTTAAAAATAGTATTTGCAATATAAGGAAAAGATTATATCTGTTTCATGACTTATGGAGACTTATTATTTTGAAACTAATTCAATATATATATGTATATATGTTACTTAGTGAGTCATATTTTCAGATTAGAATCTTAACTAAACTAAGTAAAAAGAAAATCATTTTGGCATTTAATTCACAAGTAAAACAGAAATGTAAAGTTTTAATTGTTTATATCATTGCAATAAATTTTTAACCAGCAAATATCCTACTAAAAATCAAATCAAATCAGAATGAATGACATTTTTAAAATAACATAATATAGCTAGGAAAAATGTATTTTTTATGAATTCCAATTATATTGAGTGTTAAATTCTGGCACAGATTTTTTTCTAGCCAGTGAATTTGGGTCCTAATTAAATATTTCTCTTCTTTCTGGTTGGCATACAAATTTTAACCTAAAGTGTCTCAAAACAGATTTCAAAAAGCTGGTCTTGACCATCTTCTTTTAATTACATAATAAAGTGTTTCTGAAACAACTCCTTCTGTGGAAGCTGTTGATTTATATATTTAAATGTCTATCAAAAGATTTAAAAAAATTAAGTCAGGCCTGGTGGCGCACGCTTGTAATCCCAGCATTTGGGAGGCTGAGACCGGAGGATCTGGGTTCGTGGTCAGCCTCAGCTACATAGTGAGGCATTCTGCAACTTCGTGAGACCCTGTTTCAAAATAAACAATAAAAGTAGGGCTGGGGATGTAGCTTAGAGGTAGAATGCCCCTGAGTTCAATCCCCAGTACCGCCAAACAAACAAACAAAATTAAGATGCACACCTCTAAAAGGGGAAATGTCTTACCTCATGTTCTTTATAATTATCTTTTTAATTGTTTTACAAACTGGTCGTGTTAACTGCTTACTTAAAAACTTCTGCAAAAAAGTAAATATATATTCAGAAAAAAAGCAAATCCTATAATTTAAAAATGTTTAGCAGTAATGGGTATAGTACTATACATTTTACATATTTTTAAGTATTCTGTAACATCTAGCATGCAATGTGCACAGTCTCAGAGCAGCCTATAACTAAGGAGCTGCAAATCTAACTTCCAATCAAGATACATAGTTCCTGTGTGTCAGTAGTCATTTAACATATCCACAAATCGATGATACTCAATTGTAGTACTATTATTTAACACAATATGTAATTTATTTAATATTCTCTTTAAAAATATTGAGTACCTGTATGTGGCAGGAAATGTCTGGGAACTTAGGGTTTAACAGTGAATAAAACAAAACAACAAAAACAAAAACAAAATCCTCACCTTTATTTGAGATATTGTTAGTGGAAATACACAATGGATAATAATAAATAGGAAAGCCGGGCATGGTGGAGTACGCTTGTAATCCGAGCATTCAAGAGGCTGAAACCGGGTTCACGGCCAGCCTTAGCTACCTAGTGAGGCATTCCATAACTTAGTGAGACCCTGTTTCAAAATAAAGAATAAAAAATAGGGCTGGGGGTATAGCTCGGAGGTAGAATGTCCCTGAGTTCAATCCCCAGTACCGCAAAAAAGAAAAAAATAATAATAATAATAAATAGACAAAAATAAGACTTAGTAAAGGATAATCAATGCTATGTAATTTTTTTTTTAATAGAGTAGGCTTTTGGGTGGATGTCAATATTAAATAGAATGGTTAGAAAAGATCTTACTTAGCAAATGTAACAAGCAGACAATGTAATGTGGAATAACTTTCCTGGTGGGGGGGGGCACATACTTAAAGAACAATGATGTCCTTCTGATGTGAAGAGAAAAAGTCAGCGGCAGTCCTTGGCTGTGTGTGAGCCTATTCCTTGGTCCTAGAGCAGACCATAGCAGTGCTCAGCAGACAGTTAGGAGAATGAAAGGGCAAAGGCTGGCATGGAAAAATGAAGTGCTGAAAGAAATTTTGCCTGAGGTTTTCGGTCCCTGGTACAAGCAAGATGTAGACAAATATTGGTCCTACTTAGGGTAATTAGGCAAGCTAATTAAAAGCAATTAACCCAGCCTCCACCTACAAAATGAAGAAGTCCAGAGCTACAACTCACTTTAGTTGTGTAAGCTTTTGCTTAAAAATACCCTTCAGCTAATTTGTCCTGCTGCTGTACTAATTGCAACTCAGCTGATTGGAAAAGAAAAAAAAATTGGAAAGAGAAGCCCTTCTAAAAAGAAAGTCATTTATTTTGACAATTATGACTGCAATATCTATTTGTATATCTATGTGGCATAATAGCATATTATTAAACTTCCATATATATATAGGCACAGATATGAAATATACGTAATTTTTCTTAAAGAAGTAGAGTAGCATTTTAATAGGAGAAAATGAAGAGATAATAGGAACACGTTTGAAGTAAATCAAGATTTTCCATCTCACTAGAACATAAACCTGTGATTAAAAATCTTGATTATAGGTGACTAAGAAATATTTCATTCAGAATATCATATATATAAGGAATTACACACATGCACACTCATAAAAACAAATTCACAAACATTACTATTAATTACCTCATATTTTCTCTTTTCTGCACTGTAGTGTGTAGAAAAATACTTTTAGCTTCATTTTGATTTTAAAAAGAAAGTTTATAAACATATATGCAAAATGTATACATATGCATGTACACAATCAGTTCAAATAAACAATAATATATTTCTAATAATCACTTTACCTAAAGTTCCTTTTGAATCCTGCTGTATTGTGAAGGTGACAAGGTTCTTTACAATACAATTCATACAGGTGTTGTATACTCAGCTGATTAAATATGATATACTTAAGTATCATGGTGGAATGATATCTGCTAAATAGTTATGAAGGAAATTGTAGACATTTTGACAAGTCTATTAAAGCAAAGAGTAAAAAGTTAAAAATAATAAAGGTTGGCAATGTACTTATAAGCAGGTGTAAATATTTTTTAAATATTTAATATAACTTACCTATTGGAGACCATTGCAGAAAAGAGTGAGTAGTAAGTTTGGAAACAAAAAGGCATGAAAATATTCACAATGTCAAAACAAACTAACAAAAACCATGTGCTATTTTCTACTATTGTTCCAAGTAGAAATTCCATATGGTTCTTGTCTTACTGTTTTAACTTTTTAATATTCAACACTTAAAACAGATTCATAGAAGTAATGTCCTCATGCATACAAAAATAAATAAAGAAGGATAAATTTATTCTAGAGTATTTTTTTACTTGTTTGCTTGGTTTTTCACTCTTAGCCAAAGCTTATGAAACTAAAAAGCCCATGTAGTCTTTCAACATGGCATCAGATATAATGCCTGATTGTGGATAATTTAGAGAAATAATTTGGAGAAGAAAAAGATAAATAGGAAAAACAAGTTGATGGTAAAGATGGTATCTCTAGAAAAGATGTCAAAAAAGTCTCATGTATTTCATTCAGATTTGAATTTATTAATTGACTTCAAATACTATTATCTTCCAGCTATTTATTTAATGATAATACTCCTTATAATAATATAATATTATTTTCCTTCTTTACTCTGTTGAGTTCTGTTGCATGTGCTTCAACACCAAGCAAGGCATTTGTATCAAATTCTAACTGTAGTCATTGTCATTCTCACTAAAATTCACTTAGACTCACACAAACAGTAAAGTGAAAATACTGATAACGATAACAGTAATAACGACAACAATTTCAGTGAAGATTTTAAATAATGCATTAAATTTGTACATTTTCTTAATTCTTGATTTGACTGTGTGAGTTTTAATATATTTTCTTTTTAATATTTTTATTGGTACATTATATTCTCACGTCATAATTTAGTTCACAGTGAGAGTGACATACATGCACACAGCAGTTGGTGGTCGTTCCCCTGGCTCCCTCTCCATTCCCTCTTCCCCTATACAGGGTATTGAGCTTGGCATTGGTATTCTCATCTATGCATAATGTCAATGATGGTGATTCCTTCATTGATTCTCCCCTTCACTTCCCCTAGACCACCTCCCTCACTCAGTTTGAGTTTCTCCTCCATATTTATTTTGTCTTCTTGAGTCATGTTTTGGGAAACAATTCTATATCACTTGTATATCTGAAGAATAGTTACCTGGAGCAGAAATTGTTCACATTTTCTAAAACAGAATGTTAAATATTTAGATTTCATTAAAAATGTGATCTCTGTGACAACTACTCATTTTTTTGCTATTGGATCATGAAAACAGCAGAGAAGTAAATAAACATGGTTGTGCTCAAATAAAACTATATTCACAAAAACATCAGACAGGCTGGATTAGGCCCATTGAGGCTGATGTTTACCAACCACTCATTTATGAAAAAATATTAATGTGATTGAGTCACAAGCTAAACTAACTGCTTTCCTCTGCTGATCTGGGTTTGGGTATTGGTAGGTATTTTCTCAAAAACAAACGAGGAAGTTTGTCATTTCATGGGAAACAGTTGACAGTATTCATTGCCAATTATAAAGTGTGAGCATACACATGAAGCTCACTTTTGGAAAATATGCATGCACTGCTGTGAGTCTGAGAGTTTTTTAATACTCAAAATAGTTTCTAATGAAATTGGTGTTTGCGTTAATGACTGTGGGTTTTTGTACACATTATAATAAAATGTGTTAATATTGGAAAGACATATATATGTATATGTATATATACTTAATGTCAAATAAATTATTTTTGAAAAATCATTCATAAAGGAAAATCTATTTAAAAAGCAAATCAGTTAACAGATTATATTATAGAAAGTTAACTAATAAAATTTTACATTATACATTGAAGCAACAATATATATGTTATCCAAAAACTAAATTGAAATACCACTTCCTTTTCTAAGCAGCAAATTTTCTTTTTTATATTTCAGCCAAAATAAATTTGGCAACATATTAAATACTGAAGCATATAAAAGAATAGAACATGTTGTCTTCTATTATGTAAAAAATAAGAGAGTATCAAAATGCAGATGCCTATATTCTAAGTACTTTACTTTTAAAATTTATACTTAAAATTTTATTTTGACATATAATTTGTTGTAAATAAATTTTATGATGATAAGTTCTTAGATAAAATGTTTGAGAACTTTTTAATTAATACACACAAAGAATTTAACACAGGATTATGTTCGTAGCAACCATAAAAAAATGTTTGTAAAGATTTTTCAGATGCTTTTTTGTGACATTGGGAGAAATATAAGTGTAGCTAACAATTTCTACTACTATATCTTAATTTTGAAGTAATCACATAATTCTTATTGACTTACCTTAATAGCATTGTAATGAAGTTTGCTAGAGACCAACAAAGGAGATTACAAGTATAATAGAAAAACATAATACAGTTTTTAATAAAATTATTTATTTAGAAATTGAAAGAGCTAAATAGGACATACTGAAAATATTAAATATTAGAATAATATACAAGAGATACATATATAGTAAAAAATGAAGGACTATAACACAAAATACTTCAATCTGGATTAGTTACGCTTTATTTTTATTTTTATTTTTTGCGGTACTGGGGATTGAACTCAGGGGCATTCTACCTCCGAGCTACACCCCCAGTCCTATTTTTTATTCTTTATTTTGAAACCGAGTCTCACTAAGTTGCGGAGTGCCTCACTAGGTAGCTGAGGCTGGCCGCGAACCCGGATCCTCCGGTCTCAGCCTCCCGAATGCTGGGATTACAAGCGTGTGCCACCACGCCCGACTTTGAATAGTTACACTTTAAAATAAATAAAATAAATTCTATCTTGGTATGTTCATTGATTCTTTGATTTATGATGAGATTCTTGATGGTTTCCTTGATGGGAAGATATTCACCATCTGCCCATCTGACAAATTTCTAATAACTAGAATATACTAAAAGTTTAACACTAAAAAAAGATTTTGAAACATAATATATGCCTTATTTTCCCCTTATGAATATAATAAGACACTGAAAAAATAATTATTTCAAAATGGCTTACAAATAAGAGTAACTGTCATACGAGAAGAGCTGTTTCAGGAAAATGTATTGTTTATAGATTTCTTTGTTGAACCAATAGTTTAAACATCATTCTGTCAGAGATTTTTTTTTTTTTCAAATAAGCATAGAAAGAAAATAACATAAGCAGAGAGTTTCTCTGCAAACTCAATTTTTATTTTTAGTAGTAGTGTAACCCAATTATAACAAAGGCATAACAATGATTATTATTTATTTACATTCTCTGTTAATAAATGCAAATTATTAAGCATATAACATAATGGAAAACATAGTCTATCTGTGAGTCCAATAGTATGAAGAATTTTTGTTCTATAGTTATGGAGGAAATGTCATAAACAAACTTATTCCACTTGATGTAACGACTTTAAGACAAAAATATCTTTTGTGTGCTTTGAACATATCACTTTATTGTTTTATAGTTTCAAATATCAAAATGAATTGGCTACTATATAATGCTATATAAAATGTAAATTTTCATAGTTTCTTTGAAATCTCAGTATTTCAGTGTTTCTTAGAATGGTAGGGATGTTCATCCTTTTTAATTTACATTTTTGTACTTTAAAAAGATATTTCAAATAGATATTGCTATGGAACTAGAAATATTTCATGCATACTCCTGTATATCACTGTTTGATAAAAAAAAGGCCCACAGATTAGAGAACTCCATTAATAGAAGGCTGACCTTCCTGATTTCTCTCATTTTTCATATTTGTAACATCATGATTTGCTCCTAGATGGGAAATGAAAATGTATGCAGGAAGTTGACATTTCAAGACAGATATACTAGTTGGAGATTAATGTTTTATTTCACTTTTTTCTCCTTGCTCCAGCAAGAGACAGCAGAAAATCACCTTGGTTGTCCAAGGAAGATAAATTGCCTTTGAATCTCTGTTGATAGGTCAAGTCTCTCCCACCAAAAAAGGAGGAACAAAATATTGGCACATAGGAGAACAAAAAAAATCCTACTACTGATAAATTTTGATATATACATACAGATTGAAAACATTGTAACGACTTTTTATAGTTAGTCCAGATAATATATTTACATTAAATCTAGGAAGCACATCAGTTTTAAAAATAAGGAAAAATAAACATGTAATAGTATTAGAAAACTTAGGGGTAGCATTCTCATTGTTTGATTAGAGATGAAAATAAGCAAGAAAACATAATATTGAAATCTGTATTTTTAAATATATGTATCTCTGTATTATATACAGGCACAATAATACATATATATTATATAACATATATAATATACCATATGAATTATATTATATGTATACATATTATACATATACATTATATATGTATAAGATATATATATTTGCTCCATAAAACTTCCACACAGTTCAAAGATGATATTACATCTGGTTTTTTATCTAGCCATGGGTTATTAAGAAAGGCAATGGTGATGTGCAAATTTTACACAACAATAAATTTTACAAGATTATAAGAAAAGGTCATAAAAGTAACCATCTGAAATTAAAGCTTAACAGAACACTCTCCTATATAACTTCCTTTCCTAACAGTTTACTAAGTTATATTTATTTTTTTAGTTTTTAAAAGACCAAATATAATTATTACACTCTATGATCTGATATGGCCATTGCTGAAAGTAAGTGAACATATATAGCCCTAAATATTTTCATCATTTTACTTGAGACTTAAATAAATGAGTCAATCACTTACCTAAACAGGTTATAAAAATAATGGCAATGTAAATACAATGAAATATAAAGAATTTATTTTATTTATTATTTCCTTCTTTGTGTTTTCCTTTTCTAGATGTTTATTTAATTTGTAATTTTAATTAACTTATTTGAACTTTTTATTGGTTTAAATATACATATACAATGCTATAATTTATCTGTAATTGTTTGTATAAGTTACAAATTATGATATAGTATTTTATTCTTTTGGGAGGATTTTAAAATTAATTTTATCAGTGAATTATAATTATACATCATAGTAATATTCAAGGTCATAAAAATTTGTTTGCACATCTTGGTGTATTTACCTGTGGGTCCCAACTGTCATGGGAAAACAGAGACCTGAGGAATTCTTAGGTTTGGGAAAGGGAAACTCACCTCAGGACCTTAGAGTCCTTGGCTTCCATGGCAGAAAGAAATTTCAGCACATGCCAGTCAGAGACAGAGGTTTTATTTAGAAAAAAGTGGGGATACACATTCAAGGGAGGGCATGGGCCATCCTGAGAGTGTGAGAGACACTTGGGGTCTCTACAACCTTTCTTTTATAGGGGACCTCCGAGAGGGTGTGTTCAGGTACACACGACAGGGATGGGGTATCTGATCTCCTTTCTTAGACTCTTTAGGTCCTCACCATTTCATTGGTGGGTGTTGGTGATGCTTGGGCTTGACTTGACGAATGGTGAAACTTCCTTTGTGATTTTTATTTGCCAAGCATCCCAGGAAGTGTAGGCATGAAGATATGGTGCTGGGCTTGACAAATGGTGAGACATCCTTTGGGAATTTAATGTTTGCCAAGGATCCCAGGAGGTTCAGGTGTGACGATAGGCCATTATGATTAAAAGTGTGGCCTATTAAAGACTTTTGCTTAAGAAATAGCAGACCCTATAAGGTGAAGTTTAGGATTAAGAAGTTTCTAGATTTTAAAACTATATTTTCCATTTCCTTCACAATTCATCTCCTTTCTCCCTAATATTTGATTTCGCCTATCCTACCCCAGGACTACTCATCCCTCCCCATATGTAATCGTGAGATCAGTAGTGATGCCCTCATACGTGGCCACAGCATAATTTGAACTTTTTCACCAGTTCTTCTCTTTCCCTTCCCACTTTCCTCCTTGTATCCCCTTCTACTACTCTTTTGTATGTGTATGTGTGAGAGGAGGTACTGGGAATTGAACCCAGGGGTATTCTACCTCTGAGCTACACCTCCAGCCCAGTTTTATTTCTTTTTTCTCTCACTAAATTGTGGAGGGTCTCACTAAGTTGCTGAGGCTGGCAATGAACCTCTGATCAACCTGTGCTCCCAAGTACTGGGACTACCAACATGGGCCACCATACCTAGCCCTTTCCGCTGTTCTACTAATCTCTCTCTTTGGAACACTGGAAGGACTCCACACAAAGGAGGAAAAATCGTAGTGGAGAGAGGACGAAGTTCTAATTGAGAGAGGTAGGAGGAAGGAGAGAGATTTGATGAGGGAAGGAAACACTCTAATGGACCTGATGTACATATGCAAACTTATCAATGTCAATCACATGTCCTGCAAGGAGGGTGGGATGAGGTGGGAGCTGGGGGAGGGCTTATTGCATGCTGTATGCTTCTCACTCAGAACATCATGATGTATGATTACAGTGCACAGATAATTTTTTTCTAAAAGTCCCTGTTGCTTTATATTTACTCTCTAGCTTCCACATATGAGAAAAAACATTCAACCCTTGACTCACTAACATAATACTAACATAATATTCTCGAGTTGCATCCATTTTCCTGTAAATTACATAATTTTGTTCTTTATGCATGAATACATTTCTGTTGTGTGTATGTATCACATTTTCTTTATTCATTTATCTGTTGATGGATACGTAGGTCCATTCCATAACTTAGCTGTTGTGAATTGTGCTGCTATAAACACAGGTAAGCACATATCACCATAGTGTTTTGATTAATTCTTTCAGAAAGTTACTGAAGAGTAATACAACTGGGTCATATGGTGGTTCTATTCTTAAGCTGTTGATGAAACTCCATTCTAATATCCACGGTATTGTGTAACTTACACTCCCACCAACAATCTATAAGAGTTCTTATTCTTATTTCCCCACATCCTCTCCAACATTTATTATTATTTGCAGTATTGATGATTGTCATTCTTTTGAGAATATTAAACAACTTACAAGTTATTTTCTTAGATTTTGTAGGTTTTTGTTTGTTTTGGTTCTGGGGCCTTGTATACTGAGCTATACCACACTTCATTCTAACTTAATTTTACTAATTAGTATAAAGCAGCTATAGATAAGTCGGGTGTGGTGGCTCACACTTGTAATCCCAGCATTTGGGAGGCTGAGACCGGAGGATCCAGGTTCGCGGCCAGCCTCAGCTGCCTAGTGAGGCACTCTGCAACTTAGTGAGACCCGGTTTCCAAATAAAGAATAAAAAATAGGGCTGGGGGTATAGCTCGGAGGTAGAATGCCCCTGAGTTCAACCCCCAGTACCGCAAAAAAAAAAATAAATAAATAAAAATTTAAAAAAATAAAGCAGCTATAGATAACTTTATTTATGCATTTATTTATGTATTAATTTATTTTAGACATTTACCGGTGCATTGTAATTATACATCATACTGAGGTATTAAATAATAGGAATACACATACACAAATTTTGGAGCATTTTCCTCTGCAACCCATCCCCTTCTTCCTTTTTACCAGTACATGTCTTTGAGATTGGCATTGGTAGTTTAATATATGAACATAGCATTACTTCAACTGTTACCTCCTTTATGTCTCTATTCCCTCACTTTCCTCCCCTAAACTTCCTCCATCACTCCTCTGGAGTTTCTGCTTCTCTATCTGAGGTTATCCTTGTTTGCTATTTTCTATCTGGCTTCTGAATATGAGAAAAAAACAAACAACCATTTGCTTTTTGAGACTGGCCATTTTTGCTTAGCATAGTATTGTCAAGTTCCAACCATTTTCCTGCAAATGTCATACTTTTGTTCTTTATGACTGAGCAAAATTTCATTGTGTGTATATACCACATTTTTGTGATCCATTCATTTGTTGATGGACACCTAGACTGGTTTCATAATTTGGCTATTGATAATTGTGCTGCTAGATGTTAAGTGGTGGCACAGCGCAAGAGACCAGAGACCCGGAGGCCATTCCACAAGGAGGAGATGTTATTGCAAGGTAAGCTGCCAGACTGACTCACACAGGAGAGTAGCCACCTCAAGGGGCTGAGGGAGAAATTGTATAGTCAGGAGTAGAGGAGGAGGGAGGGTCTTGAAAGTAAAGGAAGGAGGGTCTTCCGAGTAAAGGAAGAAGGAGGATCAGCTAGGTCCCGGAACAGCCATACATCTCTTTGGTATGCTGTTCTGGGGGTGGTGGTTGAAAAATGTTCTTGTTTTGTGCTATTATTAAGCTTTTTTGTGCCGCCTTACTCTTTTGAGTAGGGTTATGACCTATCTGAGGTTGTTTGTACAGGAATTGACTCTCCATCAGAGTTTCAGGCTCTGATGGAGACTGTTTCATGTATCACTATAATATTCTGACTTCATTTCCTTTAGAAAGATGTCCAGGAGAGATATTCCTGGGTCATTTGGTAGTTCCATTATCAGTCTGAGAAACTTCACACTGATCTTCATAGTGACTGCACTAGTTTTCAGTCCCGCAAACAATGTATGAATTCCTATTTCCCCCATCCTTGCCAGCATTTATTATTTGTGTTCTTTGTGATTGCCTTTCTAACTGGTGTTATATAGAGTCTCAATGTAGTTTTGATTTTCATTTTCCTGATTGCTAATGATGCTGAAAATTCAATATGACAAACCCTGAAACCTCAGGAAATTAAAACAAGAATTAATGAATGAGATGACATTAAATTAAAAAGCTTCTATGTAGCAAAGGAAACCATCAAGTGTTTAAAGAGAAAAACTACAAAATGGGAGATCTTTGTCAGCTACCCTTCTGAAAGAGGATTAATATCTAGAATACACAAAAAACTTAAAAAACTTGAGCTGGGCGTGGTGGCACATGCTTGTAATCCTAGTTTTTGGGAGACTGAGACCGGAGGATCCTGTTCATGGCCAGCCTCAGCTACTAGTGAGGCCCTCTGCAACTTAGTAAGACTCTGTTTCAAAATAAAGAAAAAAAAATAGGGCTGGGGCCTGGGGGTATAGCTCGGAGGTAGAATGCCCCTGAGTTCTATCCCCAGTACCGAAAAAAAAAAAAAAAAGAAAAAAAAGAAAAAAAAACTTAATTAAAAAAAGTAACCTAATAAAAATGGGCAATTGAACAGAATAGACACTTCTCAAAGAAGAAATATAAATGACCAATAAATATATGAAATACTAATTTAAAATACTATTTAATTAAGCAACAGTAAAAATATTGCATTAGTTTACAATTAAATTGTAAGGCTTTTCAATTAAATGAGGCTTTTCTCTGCATTACAACATTGCATGTTTAATGGAATTCTTTCATATGTCAATGAAGGGATGGTTCTCAAAAATTAGCTAAAATTATTACAGAAAGAAAAGTTTGTGATCAAAATACTAACATCAAGTATAACAAAATTGTTTAGAGAATTTAAAAAATTAATTTTATCTTCTACTTGTTGCAGATCTTGTGTGCATACACAATAAATTCTTACTGTTAACATTTTTCATGTTATTTTCTCTGTAGCATTAATTGGCTTTAAATTTTAATATTAATAAGTTTTATTATAAAGCATTACATATATTTCACAATCATCTTAACATCCAGGGAATTAAAAGTACATGATATAGGTGACACATTTGCCATCTATTGGGTTCTCTTTATTAATAAATTAGGCACCAATTACATGTTTATTTTTCATAAAATATATTCATAAAAGGTACAGATGAAAGCAAGGTTGAATAAATCATATACTTTTTATATTCCAAGAAAGCCAATATCCTCATATATAAATAACCCTGCAAAATGCCCTGAGAGAATATAGTTCTTATTTCACCATGTCAGCAAAAAATATTCAAGTTTTTGTTAACAGTGTTAATGCCAGAAGTTAAATTTTTCAGGAGACATATTCATAAAGCTTTGCAATATTAGCATAGCTATAAATAATTATCTGTAACTTTAGTAGGAATATCAAGAGTATATAAAATGCAGATTCTTAACCCCAGGAACCATACAAAATTATTTTAAAAGCTGTGCATAATCTCATTCATCTTATGATAAACATCAAGATATTCATAAAATTTTAATCAAATTTATATTTTCTCCAAGAACATATTATATCCTTATACATACTGAACATTCTATTTATATTTTATCATATTCCTTATAATCTAATAATATTTTAGAGTTTTATGTAATTCTTAAGTCATTGAAATATATTTTCTCTATATGTTTACTTCTTTACTGTTTTTGATGTCTTATATATATATAAAATGAACACCTAACATTTAAGACCATTTATTTCCTAATCCCCTGTGTTGAAATAAATTGATTTTACTTCACCTGTCTTATTTTTTGTGTTGAAATGCCTGCTGGCTTAACTACATGATTTATATATCTTACATGAAATATTAAATGTTTAACATTTACATGGACAATTTTAAACTACTTTATGCCAATGACATAATAGAAGTCCTTCAATATCAAAATTGAGTTCATACAAAGATATTTTGAAGCATTGACTCAATTTAAATGATGGAATGAAATAATTCTGAACACTGAGTCAATATCCTTATATTAAAATTTTTATTAAAAATTAAATCACTTGTTTTCCAAACTGTTATAGATAAAATGAGGAACTTTCAAGCAGGAAAATAGTAACACCTCTGTAAGGCAAGTATAAGACACACTTTTGCAGGAAGACTATACTTCCCCCAAACAGTAAGTAAATTGCAGGAAATTCAATATATTTTCAATATAGGGCTGTATTTTAACACTGGTATCAATTACTCTAATGTCTGTTAAGGGATGTTTGTGGAAAATTATGTCATAAAGATGTTATTACTTTCAAGTGAAGGAAAAAAATATCATTAATGGTAGAATTGGCTCTGAATGAAAAGAACAGAGATTCAAATGCTAGTCTTCACAATTCTCTCAGAACACACTTTACAACCATAAAAAGAATAGTGTATTAATAGAGCATTGCACAGTGAACAATATCATATAATCGATAATACAACAGTACTGTAACAAAGGGCAATTAATGAAGAATAAGTCCAACTTTCTACAATTTAAATAATTATAATAATAATAATAATAAAATTTTCTCAGGAAGAAATATCTTATTAATTTATATAAAAAGGTATTACCTTCTCTCACCTACTTCTAATTCATTTGCAGAGTTTAATTAACACCAGGGGAAGACTGACAATAATATATGAGTTGATAACTATCAGTGGAATACAAATAAGAATGAAAATAATTGGACTTCTTTTCTCTAATAATTTGCTTCTTATCTTTTTTCTTAAATATTGAAAATATGTATGATTATGTTTGAAAAAAATAAATTTGTAAGACGTAGCTGATGCTCTTGTGGGGAGAAAGATTGAATTTTGTATTGCCTTTTGATAGATTATTTGATGTTTAATTATGATTTGCAACAGAAAAACAGCAAATACCAGAGTAGCTTTTCCTTTTTTTTTCCAAGAATTTTCAAGACTGTGTGTTAAATAATTACTTCTATAGTTTAATAGATAATTTCATAGTGTAAATTATTCTTTTTACAAACTTCAGCTTTTCCTTATAGAATCCTCTATTTAGAAGACTAGTTTTAATTATTTTAACTATGCAGGTTTGCAAACCATAAAAGTGTATTGATCCAATTTAAATTCAAGATTAGATGCTCACAAAATTCAGCAAAGAGGGGAAAGCAGAAGAAATTTAAGTAAGATGATTTTAAAATAAACCTAGAACTCTAAATAGCATAAGAGTGGAGGTGTAAATGAAATTACAAGTATTTTACATTCTTTCAGAAGGCAGTTACTTTGACTATACTTTCACTTATGCTATTCTATTCGTATAGGAATATGGGAGGTTTGGAAATCAATTCACAATAGCCAAACTATGGAAGCAGCCAAGATGTCCAACTACAGATGAATGGATTACAAAACTATGGGATATGTACACAATGGAATTTTACTCAGCCATAAAGAAGAATAAAATCATGTTCTTTGCAGGGAAATGGATGCAACTGGAAAACATTATGTTAAGTGAGATTAGTCAGTCACAAAGAGTTAAGAAG
>PVLC010001889.1:0-63203 GCA_004027655.1 Graphiurus murinus | reverse complement strand
AGAGGGTCTCCAGATGAAAAAGAGAGATCCTCGATAAGCAACGAAGTTGATTTAATTGTAGTGGACGCAGGGGGCAGAGGGACGCCCTAAAGCACATGATGTAATTACACAATCATATCAAGGTCACTCACCGAAGTGAACCTGAGGGGGAGGGAAGGGGAGGGGATTGGGGTGGGAATTGGGGAAAGGGTTAAATGAGAACTGTGTGCAAATATGTTGTTAACAACTCGTACTTAACAAAGATGTATGCTATATTGCACGAATTACTACAATAAAAAAATTAAAACAACAAAAAAATTACCAATTGAAGTAGAATGATTTTCACATCAAAATTAATGAAGATTTTTTCTAAAGCTTATTCCTTAAGTATTGAGAATTAGTATTATTCCCTGAGTGATTTTAGCTTACAGATAGTCTCTTTACAGAATCTTAAATGAAAAATCATGTAATAATTGAATGTATACATCATATTCTTTTCTAATGACCTTTTTTAAATTCAGAATTTCCAAAGTAATGCAAGCATAGGTATACATTTTTCCTTTTCCTTTTCCTCCTGCTCCTCTTTCCATTTCCTATCATTCCTCCCTCCCTCCCCTTTTTAAGCTATAATGGAGGTGTGTATCAGAGATAATAAAATGGATAATATTATTTGGACATAGGAAATTGGAATGAATTACAATTGAGATCAAAGCACTGGTTTGGTAATCAGGTTAAAATTTCTGTGCATTTGACATTATCTTTTCGTATTGGGAAAACCACTTGATGTGTTTATTTGTGTATTTCATAAGGTCAAAGTATCATATAATATTACCTTCTATGACAAAATTGGGTTACTCAAGGAGTATCTAAAATTATATTTGAAAGTGTCAGTTGGTTTGCAGATAAATAGATCATTTTAATCACTTCAATGTGACTATTACAATGCATTATTCAATGTGTGCATCTAGAATTAAAAATGAAAGAAGAGAAAAAAAGAGGGAGAGAGAGAGAAGGAGGGAGGGAGGGAGGGAGGGAGGAAGGAAGGAAGGAAGGAAGGAAGGAAGGAAGGAAGGAAGGAAGGAAGGAAATGGTCTTGTAATAATGGTATCCCAGCTAATGTGAACCAAATATCTTATTGGGAACAACTTACACATGTAAATGATACATGTTTATATGATTAAAATCTGGAAAAGGAAGGAAACTTGAGTATTTACCAAGGAAGAGGAAGCTTTTTAAATTTCTAATTGTTTGACTTGGCTAACTGAGAGGGGCTAAACCATGGGTGTAAGGTTTTAAGGGCAATGAGAATTTGAAAATGTTCTAACCATTGTATGCACTAAAGCCCAGAGTCATATCATCTCATATTCAGGATGTTAATGTCTCTACTTTCTGTCATAGAGAAAAGCAAATACTCTTTAGGGTTATCATTATATATATCCTCATAAGATATCTACATTTTTTGTGTTTAAATTAAATATCTGGCATATATTGAAAATTACTGTGTACTTAATAAAATAAGACAATAAATAACATAGAAAGACCCAAGCATGGTTGTGCAGGTCATTATAATTCTAGTACTTGGGAGGCTGAGACGGGAGGATTGTATGTTCAAGGCTAGCCTCAGCCACTTATTGAGGCTATTAGCAATATAGTGAGACCCCATTTCAAAAGGAAAAATAAAATAGCACTGAGACTGTAACTCAGAGGCAAAATGCCCCTGGGCTCAATCCCTAATACCACAAAAAGAAAACAAATAACCCCAAGAAAGATAGGAAGTCACAAGAAAATGAAATAGCAGAACTAGGAGAGCCAAGAACTCCCCACCCAAAACATAAATATGACATAGGATGAAGTTTCAAAAGTATATCCACAGCATCTACCACTGGGAACAAGACAAGTATGGATAGAAGGAGAGGAAGAGGAAAAGAGAGAGACACCACTCTGTGATTCAGGAATGTAGAAAAAAAGTAAACCCTGACAAAAAGATGGGGCAGAAATACCAGAAAATGTTCTTTGGAACCCCGAGGCTCACCAAGAATACAGTGACAGCTCATAGCAGAATGAATGTGAAGTCAGTTGGAACTGAGTAGATGGTCAAGACAACCAAACACAAACCTACAAAACATAATCATCTCTCACCCTCAAGCCATATTAACCTCACTCTTCACAATAATGGTCTGCCAAAGAAAGGGAATGCATACTCATTTCTGGACATGCATAATAAGAACCTCAATTTTGCCTATTTTTTTTTTTTTGGTAAAATTGATGTCTGAGAAATTTAATAAAACTGCACTAAGTCTAATGAGTTAGTTCAAAAAGTAATCTAAAGACTTAATAATGGAATACTATAATCTGTGAATATACAGGAAGACACAGTAATTTCTTTTGCTGTTGTTCTAGGGATTGAACCCAGGAGCACTCTACCTCCAAGCTACACCCCCAACCCTATCTATCTATCATCTATCAATCTATCATCTACCATCTAACAATATATCTACCATCTACCTACCTACTATCTATCTATCTATCTATCTATCTATCTATCTATCTATCTATCTATCATTATCATCATCTATCTTCTATCTATCTATCATCAACTATCTAAAAATCATCTACCTATCTATCTATCATCTATCTAATCTATTTGTACTGGAGATTAAACTCAGGGCATTCTACCTTCAAGCAACCTCCCTGGCTTTTAAATTTTTGATTGATTGATTGATTGATTGATTGATACTGGAGATTAAACCTAGAGGCATTCTACTTCCAGCTACATGTGCTCTATGTTATTTTTATTTTGAAACAGGATCTAGGTTGATGAAAGACTCACTACTTGTCAAGGCTATCCTCAAACCTATGATCCTCTTGTCTGAGCCTCCCAAATACTGGTGTTACAGGCATGTACCACCACACCTGATGACACAGTAGTATTCAAATATTCATTATTCCTCAACTGATCTAAATTTTAATGAATCACAATAAAGATTATATATATATATTCTGATATATATTCTTATATATAAATATATATTCTGATATATTCATCTGATATATATAGATATATATCCTGATATATATCAGAAGTTTTATAAAAAATCAAAACTGAATATAAAATTCATATGGAAATGCTAAGTATCTAGAATAGCATTTAATGGTAGAAAAGAACATATATATTGGCTTTATACTATCTGATTACAAACTGTTATGCACAAAAATAAAGGAGAACACAACAAAGCAGACACTCTGTAGATACAACAGAAGGGTCTTTGAGAAAATCAAAAGAACTAGTCTAGTAAAGTTGTGGAGTGCATGCAGTGCCCCCCACCTTCCTTATCCAAAGAATAGGTGCTTTCTATACACCAGGCCTGAGGCTTTAGTGGAGTATCTTCCTTGGATTAACAAGCTAATGCAGAGCACCTCAGTGGGAAGTGAGCCCTGTCCACACTGTGTCACATTTCCTTATAGGCTCACATAAAAGTGGCTAAAACACACCTACTACAGCTGATTTTTGGTGTCCAAGGATAGAGCACATCAAATGATGCTGCTGTTCATGTCCTCAGATAAAATGGTGTAGTAGTGTAGTATTTGCATATAGCCTATATACATCTTCTGTTTACCTTGAATTATCTTGAAATTACTTATAATACCTAACATAAAGTAAAGGCTATCTATATAAATAGTTTTTACATATTATTTAGCAAATGAGACAAGCAAGAAGGGTAGAAGGGTTTACATGATTGAATCCAGAGGTATTCTACCTCTGAGCTATACCCCCCAACCCAATTTTAGTTTTTAAATAGGATCTTGCTAAGTTACTGAAGCTAGTCTCGAACCTGGGATCCTCCTATCTCAGCCTCCCAAGTGCTGAGATTATAAGCATTTGCCACCATGCTCTACTGATGTATTGTTCTTTTTATAAATATTTTTTACTTATGTATGATTAGCGAATGCACTGATGTGGAACCTGTAGACTTTGAGAGCCAACTAAATGTTTAAACTGAAGAAGTATTAAGCCCGGTGTGGTGATGCACACCTGTAATCCTAGTACTTGGGAGAGTGAGACAGAAGTATTGAAGATTTCCAGAGAGTTTCAGCAAGTTAGTGAGACCCTGTTTCAACATAAAAAAAAAGGCTGAAGATGTAGCCTGAGTTCAATCCCTAGTACAAAAAATGTACTAAGAAGATTCTTCAGACCCAGCAATAAAGAGGATACAGAATAAAAGTATCTAGAAATGCAGCTACATGTATAAACAAGCAGTTGTTTCTTTTTTTTTTTTTTTTTTTTTTTTTTTTTTTCGGTACTGGGGATTGAACTCAGGGGCATTCTACCTCCGAGCTACACCCCCAGCCCCATTTTTTTTTATTCTTTATTTTGAAACCGAGTCTCACTAAGTTGCGGAGTGCCTCACTAGGTAGCTGAGGCTGGCCGCGAACCCAGATCCTCCAGTCTCAGCCTCCCAAATGCTGGGATTACAAGCATGCGCCACCACGCCCGGCTGCAGTTGTTTCTTGACAAGATGCCAAGGTAATTCAAGGTGATAAAAATCAAAACCACAAAGAAATGAAAACCTTTT
Organism: Graphiurus murinus; assembly: GCA_004027655.1. Classification (NCBI taxonomy): domain Eukaryota; kingdom Metazoa; phylum Chordata; class Mammalia; order Rodentia; family Gliridae; genus Graphiurus; species Graphiurus murinus. Next base: position 58,650 of record PVLC010001889.1, on the reverse strand, counting down.
TACATATAATCAGAACTGATTCAGTTTAAAAATCTGGTAATAAGTGTTGATGACCATATAAGGTTAACTTCAACTCTCATACATGTCTGGTAGGTGTGGAAAATGATACAACCCATTTGGAAACTCATTAACCAGCACCTTAAAATGATAAACACTTACTTACACTATAACTTAATAGTTATACTCCTAGGCATTTACCTAACATAAACTAAAACATATGTCTACAAAATTTGTTATGAATATATATACACAAGGGCTTTTTATGGATATATGGCAGAATAGATTATTTTAAAGCTCTCATACTCTGTTACCGAATTAATCCAACAGTGTATTTTAAAATGGAATAAATCCCATTATTTAACTCAAGACGGAAAAAAAATTCTAGGAAAGAACACACTAATTGATATTATAATTTAGCAATGTGGCTTGTAATACTGGTACACTAGCATTGATTCCCAAACTTACTGGCTTACCACCTCTCACTCCCTCTATTTTCAGAAAATAAACTTGCTCACTGCCCTCTGGGTGCTTCCACTGTCCATGTATTTTTATTCAGTGACCCCAGTTGCACCTGAGGCTACTTACTATCACTCCCTGGATCAGTCCTGTGTCTCCCTGGGGATAGTATTTCCTACTTGTGGAATCTTTAGAAGCTTTAACACATGCAAGTACATACACACTTACTATCTGAATAGACTATCTTAAAAAAAAACATTAAATAAATATTTATAGAGTTTCCACCATGTGATAAAACATTTCAAGATAGGAGAGCTAAAAAATAAAAGAGAGAGAGAGAGAGAGAGAGAGAGAGAGAGAGAGAAAATCTTTGTTTTCATGGAGTATATATTTTAGTGGAAAGAAATAAATGAAAAACATAATTAATACATAAAATAAAGATGAGTACATGGAGAAATAAACAGTTAAAGGAAGATGTGGAAGCCCAGGAGTGAGAGATTTTGACATCATAAATGGTGTAATCAGGGAAGAGCTCTAGAGACAGTACATTTGAAATAAGTCTTCCAGGAGATGTGGTAACAAGTCATGTGGGTATCGGAGAGAAGGTATCAATGGAAATCTGAAAATCTGAAGGTCCCAGAGTAGCTGAGACATTTAGTTAAGACGAAGAAGATCAATGTAGCTGGAGCAAAGAGGAACAGGAACTGATGCTTTTTTGAAATGGTGGGAATAGAGCCTAATTTAAGAGTGTTTACAAAGGAATAGGAGAAGAACTTGAATGACCACTATAGTAATTACCTCATAGAATTATTTCATTTATTTCTAAGCTTATATATGCATGCATGAAATGTATGTATGTATTTTCAATGGATAAAAAGAAAGTATCTTGAAGTATATGCAGATATTCTTGACAAAACCTCTGAAAACTATCCTATTCCTACAAAATGATCGGTTACTATAGTTGATATAAGTAATCAAAAGTCATAAATTACATACCACGATACTCCAGCAAATATCCTCAACAAAGAATCTACTGATTTTTTTTTATTAAGGTAAATTAAAAAAACATCAAGTTTACTGGTAAGCTGGCACTGAAGGTTCATACTAAATTTAAAAGACAAGAAGAGTGTGTATACTGAAAAGACATGCAGGGGAAAAAAAGGAATACCTAGTTTTAATAATTTGATCCAACATATTGAACTAAATATAGGCAAAATAAGAAACCTAGAAATTGGATTGGAAGCTTTGTCTGCTAATTCGTGACATATGCTCTAGTTCTGAGGATGCCTGAAAATTTGGACCCTGGTCAAATGTTGCTTGCCTCACTAACTCAATGAATCCATGCTCATTCTACTTACATGACTAAGTTTACTTTATAACAAACTAAGCATCTGTAACTCTGTTAAGATTTTTTTATTGAGTAATCCTTAATTGATGTGTAACCTGAAATTAATGAGATGCAGCCAAAGGTTCCCCAGGTCTGATGGCTTGCTTTAATTAAAACTGTCTGAACCCACACAGCAGCCTTACTTCTTCTGTGCAGAATAGAGATGTTTGTTTCAGACTCTGAGATTCACTAGGACCTCCAGAACACTGACTGTGCATGCTGGGTTGCATGCTTTATTTCCTTGTCTAGAGTAAAGGGAACTTAACATTATACAATTGTATCTTGTAAATTTGATTTTCAGCTTAAAAGCAAAACCATGGTTTCTGGTCAAAAAGATTGGGCAATGCAGTAGGATTGTAGGATTATTATCTACAGATTGATCAACATTTCTTTTATACTACAGCAATCTATATAGAAAATGATTCTTGAAAATTACAAAAATGATTTACATCAATATCAACCATTCTGAAGGGCTTAGGAGCCAAACAAACAAAGATGCAAAAGCTAGATACAGAGACCAACTTAAAATTTTATTAAGGATAGTAAGTTTTTTTGTTTGTTTTTACTTTTATTGGTGCATTGTAGTCTTACATCATAATGTAGTTCGAAGTGAGAATGATATACCTGCACACAGCACTTGATGGGCTTTCCCCCGAATCTCCCCCTACTCCCTCCCTTCCCCATACAGGATTTTGAGATTTGAATTGGTGTTTTAATGCATGTTCATAAACAATGGAAGTTTACTGTTTTTTTTTTTTTTAACATGGAGAGAGTTTTCTCTGTTGTGAGTAGGCCTTCATTTAAATCACAAGCACTTAGCTTAATATTTTGAGAAACAAAAATATATTTTAAATTTTATACAGAAGAATAACATTGCAAATAAGTAAGGTGACTTTACAAATAGAATGCAAATCAGGTGCAGTGGTGCGTGCCTGTAATTCTAGTACTTGGAAGGTTGAGACAAGAGAATCCTAGGTTCAAGACCAGTGCATAGAAACTTAGAAAGACACTCTTTCAAAATAGAAAATAAAAGAGGGCTGGGCACGTAGTTCAAGGTAGAATACCTGGGATTCAATCTCCCTTACCACAAAAATAAATTAGTAAATAAATAAATTCACATAAAAATTAGACTTACTCTTATAAGTGTAAATACATTATTCAGAATCAAAATGGTTTAAAAATACTATTAGACTAAGAGCAGATATATTAAAAAACAATAAATCATAGCATTCAGAAACAGGCAAATAAATACAAACTGAAGTAAATGCAAACTTGATAGTTTTGTTAGATTGTCAATGCACAAATGCAGAAGGATTTTTGGGTAGTGTTAGAGAAGTTGGCTCAAAATATGAGGAGAAATAAACCAGATCTTTCTCACATTACTTAATATTACTTTGTTATTGTGTCTACTTATATGAATTAGAAAATATTATACATTTGTTTTTTATTAAAACATCAACATTGTGCTTAAATATTTGAAAACAATATAATTACTGAAATTTTAAAATATTTAATTTTAAATTGACACTGTTATATCACCTTTTCTATATATCCATTAGCTTAAAAATAATGTTATGAACTTAATGCCTATAAAAGTAATGCCTATCACTTTTATAAAGTCAGTAAAGTAGCAAAGGAAAGCTTTTCTTTAATAGCAGTGCTTTTCCTATAATAAAAGATAATAATTTGAACAACTTTTAGGTTGTGTGATCTATTAATAAAATATTTTTAATGATCTATCAGGTACAAATTTGATTTTATTATCTACTAATTTTTTGAAATAATAACTAGGAACCATTTTATATACAAAGTGGTTCACAAGCTCATCACTGAAATCATTTTTCAAATTCTAGAATATAGTTTAAATTAGGAATGTTGCTTTTTTATTAATATCATATGTAATAATTATTGCTTATATGAAAACATGACAGGATAGATAATAGATGATAAATTTTACAGTTAATGATAATATTATCCTATAAAGTCACTGAAAACATGGAATTGGCAAATACAGAAGTGTTGCTCCTAGAAAATACATGGTTGGATCCCTGTTTTATTTTTTTTCTATTTACAGAAAACTTATTTATTATATACTTCTTACAAATAATTAATTTGTCTTTGAATAAATTAACCAAAGATTTGTGGAGACCATTTGCCCTCTCTCTCTCTCTCTCTCTCTATCTATCTATCTATCTATATATATATATGTATGTATACATATGAATTTTCTTACCAATGTCCCTATAACTATATAAAACAGGTCAACAGGTCAGTCATCTGTTCTATACTGAAAATAAAACAAGACGAAACCTTGTTCTTCCACATTTCACATAATCCTTCTTCTGTATAACAATTACCAGTTGTTTTACAAATTCTTCCTCAGCTTCCTGAACTGCAGAGCATACTTCACCTACATCCTATAAGATTTTTCAAGTCATATCACTTTTCATAATATGAAAGCCAGCCAACACCAGTCAGGAAGTATTTAATATTTTCCTGAACTTAGGTAATGAGACACTAAGCTTCTTTGGTCTTTCTGCCTCACAACATACTTTATTTTTCTTCATTTCATGACTCCACAAAGTTAGCTTCTTTGTCATTTTTTCTTTAGCTTCATTGTGCTGAAGATGCTATCGAAGTTAGCACTTTCTATAATAGTCTCACATAAAGTTTGTTCCTCTTTTTTCTGGATGTAACATGTCCTCGATTCCCCTGCTAGACATACATACACTACTTTATACAACAATGTCACTAACTGAAATCACAAAAAAATGTGAAAATCAAGACTAAGTATACTGTGAAAGGATGATAACAAATGGTATGATACCTGAAACAAAAGGTAGAGCTTTGCTTGTTTAGCTCAGCTGAGATCACGTTTGTTCAGTGATTCTTTTTCTGCACTTTGCACATGTCCACAATGACCATGAAAGTGCTTGTATTGATTTGAGGGCAAGTAGGCAAATATGCAAATACTGAATGCATGCACAATGAGTGAAGACTGTGTGTGTGTTGGTGTTATTTATTCATGTGGATTAGCGCCTGGAATGTTTATTACATAAATCAGGTAGCAAGGTACAGTTTCTAAGTAGTTTTTTTTTTTTTTTTTTTGCGGTACTGGGGATTGAACTCAGGGGCATTCTACCTCCGAGCTACACCCCCCGCCCTATTTTTTTATTCTTTTATTTTGAAACCGAGTCTCACTAAGTTACTGAGTGCCTCACTAGGTAGCTGAGGCTGGCCACTAACCCGGATCCTCTGGTCTCAGCCTCCCAAATGCTGGGATTACAAGCGTGCGCCACCACGCCCGGCTTTCTAAGTAGTTTTGAAAATTGATATATGACATTACTTCAGGATCTGTGTTGTTATTAACTGTCTAGGAATAATTGAGGTAAATAGGTACTAAATTTCTTATACTTGCTGACTTTATCCTACAACATATAAAAGTTTTGAATATACAAATTGCTATTATTTCAATGTTTGTGTCAGCCTAAAAATCCTATGCTGAAACCTAATCACCAGCTAGGCGTGGTGACGCACTCTTGCAATCCCAGTACTTGGGAGACTGAGACAGCAGGATCCGAGTTCACGGCTAGCCTCAGCTACTTAGCGAGGCAACTTAGTGAGACCTTGTTTCAAAATAAAGAATAAAAAATAGGGCTGGAGGTGTAGCTTGCAGGTACAATGCCCCTGGTTTCCATCCCCAGTACCACCACCAACAACAACAAAAAAAAAACAACTAATCACCAATTTGATGATATAAAGTGGAGCCTTTGTGAGAATTTTGGGTCTTTGGTTGGGTGATAATTAAACCATGGGGTTAGAATTCTCATGAATGGAATTCATGCTCCTATAAAGAAGTTCCAAAGGAGATTATTCTTCCTTCGACCCTGTGAGGACATAGCTAGATGGTGTTACCTATGAACTAGGCAATAAATCTCCTATGCCTTAATGTTAGGTTTCCTATCCTCACAAACTGAGAAATATTTTTTGTTATTTATAAGCCACCCAATCCATGACGTTTTGTTAGAGCAGTCTGAACTCAGACCCAACATAAGGTAACCCCCCAAAGCACAAGCAATTCAAAGGAAGATCAATACATGGGATTGCATTAAACTGAAGAGCTTCTGTGCAGCAAAAGAAACTATCAAGAATCTCAACAGAGAGCCTACAGAGTGGGAGAAGATTTTTTCCAGTTACTCTTTGGATAGAGGTCTAATATCTAGAATATACAAAGAACTCAAGAAAATCACAGCTAAGAAAATAAATAACCCAATCAAAAAATGGGCAAATGATCTAAATAGACACTTCACAAAAGTAGAAATACAAATGGCCAATAAATGTATGAGGGAATGTTCCACATCATTAGCAATCAGAGAGATGCAAATAAAAACTACCTTGAGATTTCACCTAACTCCAACCAAGATGGCAATCATAAAAAACACTAACAACAACAACTGCTGTGGAGGGTGTGAGAAGTAGGAACCCTAATACATTGTTGGTGGGATTAGAAACTAGTGCAACCACTTTGGAAAACAGTATGGAGGATCCTCAGAGGAATGGGAATGAAACCACCATATGATCCAGCAATGCCACTACTGGGTATATACCCAAAAGAATGGAAACCAAACTATCAGACTTACACATGTGGATCTATGTTTATAGCTGCACAATTCACAATAGCCAAACTATGGAAGCAGCCCAGATTTCCATCGACAGATGAATGGATTACAAAACTATGGGATATGTACACAACGGAATTTTACTCAGTCATAAAGAAGAACAAAATCATGTTATTTTCAGGGAAATGGATGCGAATGGAAAACAGTATGTTAAGTGAGATTAGCCAGTCACAAAGAATAAAAAAGCATATGTTCTCCCTAATATGTAGATGATAGGGAGAAGATGGGGCATAAGAGAGTCTTCTGATGAAAAAGGAGAGACCCTTGATAAGCAAAGAAGTTGATTTAACCTAAGGGGATGGACGGGGGCAGGGCACCCTAATGCGCATGATGTACTTACACAATTATATCAAGGTCACTCACTAAACTGAACTTGAGAAGGAGGGAGGGTGAGGGAGCGGGGTGGGAATTGGGGAAGGGGTTAAATGAGAAATGTGTGCACATATATCGTTATCAACTTGTACCTAACAAAGATGTATGCTTACAATGCACGAATTATTATAATAAAAAAACTAAAAATAAAAATAAGCAAAATGCCTTACATATCTCAAGAATGATGTCTTCTAAAATGGTAAATATAATTAATTCTATTCTCTGTATGCAAACCCTCAAACAAAATGGAAAGGGAAAAGGAAAGAGTGAGGAAGAAAGATGAAAGTAAGTAAAAGAAAAATGGCTTAAAGGATGTAGAATAGGAAAGGAATGGAGAAAAGACTTGTCTGAATATTTATAGAAACCAACAGTAATTATTGCAAAATTACTGTAGCAATGTGTTCTCCTTCTCTCTCCTTCCTAGTTACTCTTACATTCAGGTTTTTTTTTTTTTTTTTTTTTTTTTTTTAGATGTTTAAAATAAGCAAAGAAGTAGCTAGGTACTTTGTGAGCATAAAGAATTTGGAAAATGACCATCCACTTTTACTGAAACAAATGCTAATGATGCCTAAATTGGCATGTCATTTAAAATTATATTTTACATGGATGTGCAGTTCACAAATGATATTTCATGCCAAATAACTAGATTCCTGAGAAACACTTACTATAATAGCATTATTTTACAACCCAAGGAAACCATTCAGACAGGTTAGGTTATTTTCTAAAGTGCTGTAGCAAGGAAGTGAGAAAAGTAAATCCCCACTAATCCGCTCCGTAAAAATGCAAGTAATTTTATTTATATTCATAGTTTAATAATTTAACGTATTAGTGCTAATAATTAAATTATATAACATTGTTTAAAGGTATTTTGTGTGCAGGAATTAATAAATTCCCATATTGTCCCCCTAAGTTTGGGAACATAACTATTCATATTTCACACTAAATAAATTGATAGTAGCCAGATGTGGTGGTGCATGTCTACAATCTTAGTACTTGGGAGACTGAGTCAGAAGGTGAGCATGCAAGTTCAAGAGCAACCTCAGCAATTTAGTGAGACCCTCAGCAACTTAGGGAAACCTTGTTTCAAGAGTAAACAATAAAAAGGGCTGGGTATATACTTTGGAGGTAGAATGCCCCTGGGTTCAAATGCTAATACCCCTTCCCCAAAATTGATACTAAGAGAGTTTAAGTTATTTGCTGCAGGCTACACAACCATAGGATGGAAATTGAACATGAGTCACATTGTCTCATCAATCTTCAAAGCTTAAGCAATTTAACCTGCACTTTCCTTAAAGTATGTGAATATTGCATTCACATAACTTCCAAATTCACATTGTATCTACTTTGAGTTTCACAACTATATGTTATTTTGTCCATACATGAACAATTATAAAACCTTAGATTATCTATAAATAATCACCCACTTTTTAAGTAAAATTGATTTGATTGCATTCTTTATATTTTGTTTTTCAACAAGAATATTAGGGCAAACATTTTACTAATCCCAGATTAGATTTATATGGAAATGGAACAAGCAAAAATATTTGTGAAAAGAGAAATTTAAATAATTGAAAATGAAAAAAAACTGTCCAACTGATCTTTGAATATTACAGCATTTAAGAGTAGAATAAAATGGTGAAGTTAAATATGATTACATATTTTCTACTTTTGATTCTGTCAAAATAGTTCTTTTACATGTAAATTCATTAACAAAATATTTTCCACTGATTATTTTGACTGATTCATTTATAAGTTAACTAAAAATAAACAAGGATCATGGAAAAATTAATAATGCTGGAAAATTATTAAGCCAAACTAAAAAATCTATAAAGATGATTATAAATTCTGAATTTAAAATATTTTCATCTAACCTGATAAATAGTTAAAAATAATGAAGATATGATAGGATACACTGCATTTGTTTTTTGTTTTCTCAACCAAATAACCAAAGTATTAAACAACTCAGTTGCCAACTGACTTGCTGTTATTTAATATATTTTAAAGGTGCTGAAAATAGCAAAATAAATGGATTATAGGAAACATCTGCAAGGATATATGCTCTAAGTTTTTGATAAAAACATTTTTATGATTATAATGAGAGGCATTTTATAATTACACAGTGATTAACTTCTATACTTCTATTTCTTGACTGGTTGTCATAAATGGTCCTTTTTGAGGTTTCATTAAAATGAACATTGAAAAAGAATACTGATAGCTCTTTTGAATATCCAACTTGTTTTACTAGAGAACTATCCAAATCACTTTTTAAAGTCTCATTAAAAGATAATATATAAGCTGAATACTAAAAATTCTCAGTCTAAATTCAAATCACTGAAGCATGGAGTTAGTAGTTAGCACCTTACTGGTTTATTGTGCCAGTACTACTCTACATAAGTATATTTGCCTTTTGTATTTTTTATATATCAAGTATCTAGGACATACTCTCTTCCTTTATTATGATATATGCATATATATATTTTAGTATGTATGACAGAATATTTCCATACAAATTTGATGCCTATTTTGAGAGAAATTATAAAATTTTCATTATAGAAATACATCCTCACTATAGCAAGGTATATATTAAAACTGTGAAAATAAATGTGCACCTTTCTCCATGTCAGAATAATCAAAGTTTAGGAAAAGTTAGAGAAATGATTAGTATAATCCTTGTAAACATATGTACTTTGTTTTGCTTCTTTTTATTTTTTTAATAATTGTAATCATACATCTGTGTTAGGTACAAGCCTGATAAAGGCATATATGCACACATTTCTCATTTAACCCATTCCCTAATTCCCACCCCACTCCCTCGCCCTCCCTCCTTCTCAAGTTCAGTTTAGTGATTGACTTTGATATATTTGTGAAAGTACATCATGTGCATTAGGGTGCCTCCCATGCCCCCCGTCCATCCCCTTCAGTTAAGTCAACTTCTTTGCTTATCTAGGGTTTCTCTTTTTTTCATCTGGAAACCCTCTTATGCCCATCTTCTCCCTAGCATCTGCATATTAGGGAGAACATATGCTTTTTTACTCTTTGTGACTGACTAATCTCACTTAACATAATGTTTTCCAGTTGCATCCATTTCCCTGCAATTAACATGATTTTGTTCTTCTTTATGACTGAGTAAAATTCCATTGTGTACATATCCCATAGTTTTGTAATCCATTCATCTGTCGATGGACATCTTGGCTGCTTCCATAGTTTGGCTATTGTGAATTGTGCAGGTATAAACATAGATACACATGCATCTTTTTGAGGAAAAAAAGGGAAATGATACTAATCAAAATGTTTAAATAGTTAATGAAGTCCCCTTAGCATCTTGATCTATTACATGCTTTTAGTGATGAGCTTTATCAAATTTTGTGGCAAATTGAAGGGCAACTTAATAGGTATAATGATTAGCAATTTAAAGTACATTTTAGATAATTTAGGAGGAATCCTGAGAATTACTGATAGATCATAGGAACATTAAGAAATGTTAAATTAAACATAAGGGACTTATAGTTTGTGTGTCTGTGTACTTCCAAAGAAAACAGATAACTTCCTATGACACAGGAAAGAAATTAAATTTCACCAAGTAATGTATGAATTATGTTTTAAAAAACAAGCCTTAGTTTTCAAAAGATAAATAAAGCTGAGAAAGAATTTAGGTGATCAAAACAAAGATCCACTCACACTTGATGCTTGCAGTATTTGTTTTGCATTCATATTTATTTACAGAGAATTGTCTTGCTTCATAAATATAAAATTATGTTCGAGCAAAAGATATCTGCATATACATAAACACACATCCTTGGAAACATTGAAGATTGTTTACAGCAATATCTTTTAACTGAGTAGAGGATTAAAGGGTGCTGTGTTTCTGTGGCAATGAATTTCTAGTCTACATCTTATTTTTAAAGCAGATTCTATTAACTTTCTAATGTGGATAATTGGAAATGCATTAGGTGGCATTCAGACAAGCTCACCATGTTCACTTTTCATTTCTTCATGAAGATCTAATTCATATGGTTGATCAGAAATGACGTTTCCTCTTTGGAACTTTTCAATGATGCGCTGTGCTTTCCAAAAGGACACTAGAGCTATGATTTATTTTGAAGGGATTCTCATTAAATTGTACACCACTGTATTGAAATACATGATTGCACTAAAAATGCTGACAAAGATATTTTTTCATGTTTCCCTTTAAGTTGGTTGATTTTTCTCTGAAAGTTAAATCAAGGGCAAGAGCTTACTCTTCTTCATCTGCATAGAGATGAAGATGATGCATATATTCGTTATTTCTTTCTGCACTATCAGATTTATATATCTCTCTGTAAGCGAAGAAAATATTCTAAAGAAATGCTTAATAAAACTACCCTGTATGTTATAGGTAGGATAGTTTTAAAATTACTTAGAGTAATAAACATCTGTCTTTGTGCTAGTTCAATAAGGTCTACATTATTTAAATATGACTAAGTTAATATGAAAATATATTTCATAATATCAAATATTAATACCATAGTTGTAGTAAAGGATGTAGCTTAATATCAGATCTCTTCGTTTCTTTAGAAGACACATTTGCATAATTCATATCTATATTTTGCCCAAGTATAAGTTTATTTTATATTCCCATTGGTTCACCAGAGATTGCCTTAAATCTAAAAAAATGTATATAATATTTAAAGAATTTGGTATATTTTTAAATTATGATAGCATATTAATTAGACATTTCTAAGATATTTCATGCAGCATATTTAGAGAGTATATCTTTACAACAATATATTTTAGTGACTTTTTGATATTTTTAGAATACATTTTATAAGTATAAACATAGCCGGGCATGGGGGCACACGTTTGTAATCCCAGTACTTAGGAGGCTGAAATCAGAGGATGTGGGTTTGCGGCCAGCCTCAGCTATTTAGTGAGGTCCTCCACAACTTAGTGAGACCCTGTTTCAAAATAAAGAATAAAAAATAGAGCTGGGAGTGTAGCTCTGAGGTAGAATTCCCTTGGGTTCAATCCCCAGTACCGAAAAAACAAAAACAAGTATAAACAAGAAATATGTAGCTTTAAAGCTAATAGTATGCTATATTTTATACATATTATCTTTCTTCTCTCTTCTAATTGATTTTATTTCTCTGCCAGGAAATCTAATGCCTTTAAAAAAAATTATATCCAGGTGTGGTAGTGCATACCTGTAATCTCAATACTTGAGACGCTGAGGCAGGAAGATCAGTTTTGAGACCAGTTTTAGCAACTTAGCAAGGCCCACAGCAACTTAGCAAGACCCTCTTTCCAAATAAAAAATAAAATTGGCTGGGGGTGTAGCTCAGGGATAGAATGCTCCTGAGTTCAATCCTATATATGAAAAAATGATTATAATAAAATTGTAAAGCCTCTGAAATTATGTTCTTTGAAAACATACCCCACGGATGTAATAAACCTATAAATTAAGGAGTACCTACAATATCTGGATTTGTTTTGCAAAGACAATCCATGTTGCAACTGTTCTATTCATTAGTCAAGAGGTGCAGGGCTGGACTGGGCTTCATATATTTTAATGGATGAAGTGATCTCCCATCTCGGGAGCTAGAAGGAAGGAAAAAACAGAAGTCAATTCTCTACTCTCTCAGAGAAGCTCAGGACTCTATATTCTCTGACTCTGTGCATGCTTCCTATTTCCTGAGAGGACACCGGAGAGTGGGCCAAGGGGACACTGCTGTCTTTTTCAGTTAGTTTTCATAGTAATTTCTTCCTTGTACTGAATTAAAGTGAAACATCTAATGAAAATGTTCTTAAAATTTGTCTTCAAAAGTTATGTCAGAAAACTTCTTACCATCTTTTAAACCATTAATATAAAAAATAATTCAACTCAAGCTGGGCATGGTGGCACACACCTGCAATCTCAGTACTTTGGGAGGCTGAAACAAGAGGATCACAGATTTGAGGCTGGTCTCATCAATTTAGCAAAGCCCTCCTCCTCTGGGTTCAGTCACCAGTACCACTAAGAAAAAAAAAATCAACTCTGATTTGATGTTCAGGGAAATAATAACAGATATGTATAATAACAGATTATGTATATTCGCACATATATAAAGGCATATGTTTATGTACTTATACATACCAAATATACTTCAATTTTTACAATGGATTTGCCTGTAGCATTTTTTGTCAATAACAGTTTGTGGAATACATATTCTTAAAGGCAATGCTGGATATCTTGGGACCACATACTTCATTCACGTGCACATTTTTTAAATCAGATGGTCATCTTATCAAATAATGTAAACATCTTTAAGTTATGAACTTAATACTTTCACAACTACATCTTTGACACCTAAAACAACAACAACACTTCCAACTAGGCATGGCGGTGCACATCTGTAATCCCAGTGTTTGGGAGAATGGGGCAGGAAGATTGCAGGTTCTAGACCAGTAGCATGTGGTAACTTAGTGAGAACCTGTTTCAGGATAAAAAATAAAATAGAGTTGGGGGTGCAGCTCAGTAAAAAAAAACTCCCGTGGTTCAGTCCCCAGTTCCACAAAAAAAAAATGGAAAAAAAGAAAATGACACTTCATGGGCACTGAAGAGTTATCAAATAGCAGAATGAATTTTATGTTCATCACAATTTTTGAGAAATGCCGAATGCAAATAACTATATGTGAAATTTTGTTTATGCAGTTGTGAAATGCACCTATTCCATCTGGTCATCTGGAGTGTGGCTAGGAAATCTAATATTGTGTGAAAATTCCAATCATACTTGTTCTATTTATTGTGAATTGAATAATTTTGGTCTGAGCAATCACATACTTAATTACATTATAGACATGTGCATGTAACATGGAAGCAAAGTTATATAGACAGCACTAATTGATGCAATGTATACATTAGAGGGAGGCAAAGGGAAACAGACAGAGAAATTGGGATAGTAGCCACACCCACTTACTGATAGGGCCTGAAAGGATTAAATATGCTGTTCTGATATTTTGATTATGTAAGCTAAAGACTCTTGATAAACAGCTGGTGCAAAAACACATTTTGATTTTCATTTTGTTTCTTAAAAGCAAAAAACAAAATTCTCGTGTGTCAGATACTTCCTATACTAGAAGGAAAGGCAATGTTTTTGTCATCAGGGAAAATAAATCAAAACTAAAAGAATTATTTCTTAATATACTTTTGTTGGTGCTTTGTAAGCAGATATTATATTGAGGTTTGAGGTGATAGAGACATACACACACCTGGCCCATTTCCCTCCAGGTCCTGCCCCACTCCTTCCTCCTCCCTGTTTGAAAGATTGAACTTGGTGTGGATAGCTTCACAAATGTACATAGGTTTGTTTGAACTGTTTCCTTCATCTAGTCTCTCCCTTCCCTTCCCTCACTCCCTCCCGAGTCCTCGTATGCTATTCAGCGGGCATCTCTCCTTACTTAATCTGAACAAATTTAGTAGTACAAATCTTGTTAAAAATCTTCTCCTCTTTCAAGCTTTGCTAGATAATTTAGTTGCTTCTGCACAACTATTGTTTATTCATTGCAGTACATGAGATTCCTTGGGTCCTTATATGCTTATGAGGGATCTTATGCTATGTAGTACTTGTATTATGCTCTTCTCCTGCTAATTTATTATATGTATACTTAATTCTTGGACCCTAAGAAGGTGAGGATGAAGTTTTTCTTCCTCTGAAAACCCATGGAGGAGATATACAGATGACCAATGAGCACATAAAAAATGATGATTACAATAATTCATTAGGGAAATCCAAATCAAAACCCCAAGAGATGCCATTTCACACAATTAGGACATCTAAAATAAAAATGAAAATACCAACTGTTGGTGATGATGTGGGTAAATTAAAACCTTCACACATTGCTTATGTGTATGTAAAATGTTTGAGCTAATCTGAATAATACTTTTGTAGTTCCTCACATGTTTAATACTGAGTTAACATATATATATATATATATATATATATATATATATATGTTAACTCAGTATTATATATACATATATATACTATATATATATAACATATATATATTATATGTTAACTCAGTATTATATATACATATATATACTCTTAAAAAACTTACACAAACATGTTCATAACAGAAATATTTGTATCATCCCAAAACTGGCAAAAAATAATGTATGTCAATTTATAAGTGAATAAATAAAATATGATACATACATACAATAGAATATTACTCATCAATTAAAAAAATTGCATACTACAACTGGGGAAATTCACAAAAGTTATGCTAAGTGAAACAAGCCACTCAAAAAAAATCACACACTGTATGTTTTTATTTATATGCAATGTAGAGAATTGGCAAGTCTGGAAGTAAATGAATTGTCTACCATCAATGAGAAATGTTAGAGGAAATGGTGTTTCCTTCCGGGGTAATGAAATTGCTCTAAAATTATGTCTGATTTAGTTGCACAACAGTTAACATACTAATAAACAATGGATTGTACAATTTAAATGGATAGGTTTCATGGTATAGAAATTTTCTTTTAACATTTGTGTAAAATTGAAATTAGATTTCTTCCTTTTGCATGACTTTGAAGATGTGTATGTATAATATTTGATGATATGTGTTAGTATTATTCTGTGATGAGTTCAGTATTTTTGTCTCAGAACTAATAAAGTAATAATGCCCAATACCTTAATTATTTCTAGGAAAACTGTGAAGAATAAAAATAAAAAAATTGTAATGATAATTTAGATACGTAATACTATGTATCATTTTTTTTTTTCTTTTTGCAGTACTGGGGATTGAACTCAGGAGCATTCTACCTCTGAGCTATATCCCCAGCCCTATTTTTTATTCTTTATTTTGAAACAGGGTCTCACTAAGTTGCGGAGTGCCTCACTAGGTAGCTAAGGCTGGCTGCGAACCCGGTTCCTCCTGTCTCAGCCTCCCAAATGCACCACCACGTCCAGCTTATGTATCAATTTCAAACATCCCTTCCAGGTAAATATTATCGCTCCTATTTTGAAATGAGGAAATTCAAGTTCAGACATAAGTTAATCCTTGCCAAATTGTTCCTATTATGTGGTTATTCCCATTTGCTGTTTCAATCATAACTAAGATATTTTCATATATAATCTATATTTATGTTATTTTGTTCATCTGAGAAAGAAAATAAGAATCTAATAAATGGATGATAATTTATAAAACATGAAACCCAAAAGAAGTTGGAAACCTAAAAAATAAATTTCAAACATTTGCACCAATTTATTTTTATTCTTCCTTCAAAAAATTATGCCTGAAACACATTAATATTGAAGGTTTGCTATGCATACAAGAGAATACTTTTAAGTTTAGCTTGGTTATATATTATTTAATAATACCTTTAAAATATACATAACAGCCGGGTGTGATGGCGCACACTTGTAATCCCAGCATTCGGGAGGCTGAGACCAGAGGATCTAGGTTCGCGGCCAGCCTCAGCTACTTAGTGAGGTCCTCAGCAACTTAGTGAGACCCTGTTTCAAAATAAAGAATAAAAAATAGGGCTGGGGGTATAGCTTGGAGGTAGAACACCCCTGAGTTCAATCCCCAGTACCGCAAAAAAATAAAATAAAATAAATAAATAAAATAAAATATACATAACACTGTTATCTTAAATATTGCTTTGACAAATTTTATGAATCTACATATCTATTCATGACTTGAATGCATTTTAGAATATTATTTATAACTTTGAGTAATTTGCTCCAGAATATATTGAACAATTATATTTACATAATATTTTCTACAATATTTGGTGAAAGATTTGACCCTAGCAAACACATTTTACCACAAATTATGCATTAAATTTCAATATGTTTGCCTAATTATTTGCAAAATAAGAATTCAAAAGAAAAGAATGATGCAGGTGCAACATAATACTATTCACTTTTTAGCTAGCTGTAATTTTACAGAAAAAGGGTAAAATATCATGCTAATTTAGTCTTTTTCTTAGAAATATTTCATAGTTGACTATGGCAGATAAAGACTTCACATTTAAAAAACTAACATTTTATATACTTATAAAAATTTGATACAACAAAACCCATTTCTGATTTACATTTTATGGAACACAGATGGATAAAGAGAGATATAAGTATGAAGATAGATACCTAACAAACAGATGGCTTTTAGGTTATTTTTTTAAAACACTGTTCCTGAGTGAAATACTCTATACTGATACATATTTTTCAATATTTCATCATTTGAATTTTTAAGTGAAGTAGAAATTAACAGAAGAGACAGAGAGAAGGTATACTCGTTTAAAAGTAAAGATAATTATTTTTGGAATATTAATGTACTACACCTAATAAAAGGCAGGTTTAGAATTAAGAAGGAATTACACCCATACATTCTTTACATGGTGCCTACTGCTACTCTTCTAAAGTAAATATGTATCTTCATACACTTAAGCATTTCTGTAGGACTAAAATGTAAGTGGATTTAGTTTATCAATTTCAATTTGAAATTAGATATGCTGATATTGCTCAGTATTTATCACAGATTTTTAAAAGTAGACATTTTTATTGTTAGCATCTATAAAATTAAACATAGTAAAATCAAATGTAAATTTTTATATATTGTAAAGTATGAAATAATTTACATTGTTATTACATTATTAAACAGATAATATACCAAAATATTTCAAATAAGCTTAATTTTTTTTTTCAGTATGGTTACCTTCATGTACTGGTTGCTTATCAGCCCTGTATATATTTCATTATAGATTTTTAAACCTCAGAGTGAAAATTGTTTTTATATATGTATTGGTGTATTTTTTCAGTTGGTGCATAGAAGTCATACATCTTTGTTAGGTACAAGCTGGTAAAGGCATACATGCACACATTTCTCATTTAACCCTTCCCCAATTCCCGCCCCACTCCCTCACCCTCCTTCCTTGTCAGGTTCAGTTTAGTGATTGATATGTTTGTGGAAGTGCATCATATGCATTAGGGTATCCCCCCTCCCATCACCTTCAGTTAAGTCAACTTTTTTGCTCATCTAAGGTTTCTTCTTCATCTGGAGTCCCTCTTATGTCCCATTTTCTCCCTAGCTTCCACATAGCAGGGAGAGCATATGATCTTTTACTTTTTGTGACTGACTAATCTCACTTAACATAATCTTTTCCAGTTCCATCCATTTCCTGCAAATGGCATGATTTTGTTCTTCGTTATGGCTGAGTAAAATTCCATTGTGTACATATCCCATAGTTTTATAATCCATTCATCTGTTGATGGACATCTTTTCTGCTTTTACAGTTTGGCACTTGTGAATTTTGCAGCTGTAAACATAGATACACATGCATTGGTCTGATAGTTTGGTTTCCATTCTTTTGGGTAGATACCCAGAAATGGTATTGCTGGATCATATGGTAGGTTTATTCCCATTCATCTGAGGATCCTCCATACTGTTTTCCAAAGTGGTTGCACTAATCTGGAATCCCACCAACAATGTATTAGGGTTCCTACTTCTCCACACCCTTGCCAGCATTTGTTGTTGTTCCTGTTTTTGAGGATTGCCATTCTGATTGGGGTTAGGTGAAATCTCAAGGTAGTTTTGTTTTGTATCTCTCCAGTTGCTAATGATGTTGAACATTTCCTCATACATTTATTGGCCATTTGTATTTTGCCTTTTATAAAGTGTCTACTTAGATCCTTCGCCCATTTTTTGATTGGGTTGTTTGTTTTCTTAGCTGTGAGTTTCTTGAGTTCTCTGTATATCCTAGATATTAGTCCTCTATCAGAAGAGTAGCTGGCAAAAATTTTCTCCCACTCTGTGGGCTCTCTGTTGAGGTTCTTGATACTTTCCTTTGCTTAACAGAAGCTCTTCAGTTTAATCCAATCCCATGCATTGATCTTCCTTTGAGTTGCTTGCCTTTGGGGTCTTGTTGAGAAAATTGCAGATTATAATGAGGTCCAAAGTCATACAAACAAACATGCACATGTGACTTGGTGTATTTCTCTTCCAGTCTCACCCTGTAACACACCTCTTCCTGTACATAGAAGTCAGACTGGTAGTGATAGCTTCATGCACAGGCGTAGCATAATCTGTATTGTTTCTTTATCCATTCTTCCTATTTCCCTCCCCACATTCTATGTTCAACCCCCTTCCACTATTTTGCTGATCATTCTCCTCAGTTTTCTAAAGTCTTTTTTGTTTCCTATTTACCCTCTAGCTTCCACATATGAGATAAAATATTTGATGCTTGACTTTCTGAATCTAGCTGATCTCACTCTACAGTCTGTTTCATCCATTTTCCTGCAAATGTCATAATCTTGATCTTCATAGAGGAATACATTTTCATTGTGTTGTATTTACCACATTTTTGTTACACTTTTATCTGTTGATTGACACCTACGTTGGTTCCATAATTTAGCTATTGTGAACTGTGCTGTTATAAACAAATTTGCATAGATCACTATAGTATTCTGACTTTAATTCTTTTACAGATACTGGGGAGTGGTACAGCTGGACCATATTGTGGGTTCATTCCTTTTCTTTTGAGGAACATTCATGCTGATCTCCACAGTGATTGAACTAATTTACAGTCCCACCAGCAATGTCTGAGAGTTCCTATTTCCCCACATTCTCTCTAGAATTTATGATTATTTGTACTCTTGATGATTGCTATTCTAATTGAAGTTAGATGGAATTTCATTGTAGTTTTTATTTTCCTGATTACTAATGATGTTGAATGTTTTTCACATATTTATTGGCCTCTTGTATTTCTTCTTTTGTGAAGTGTCTATTCAGTTCAAGTGCACATTTTTTGAGTGAAGTATTTGTTATTTTAGGGTTGTTTTATAAAGTTCTTTGTATATTCTAGATATTAATCATTTATCAGAAGAATAGCCAGCAAAGATTTTCTCCCATTCTGTAGGTGGCTTTTTTTTCAGACTCTTGATGTTCTTCTTTGCTCCACAGAAACTTTTTAAATTTGGTTCAACCCCATTTATTATTTCTCTGTTTTATTTCCTGAGCTTTAGGAATCTTATTGAAGAAGTCTCTACCAGTGCTTATATATTGTAGAATTAGCCCTATTCCCTCTTGTAGTAATTGCAAAGTTTCTGGTTTAATTTCTAGGTCTTTGACACATTTTGAGCTGTTAATATTTTAATTAACTACATACATAAACTTATTTTCCTTAGGATATTCATATCTTTGAATCCCCCCCGCTCTCTCTCCTCTCTCCTCTCTCCTCTCTCCTCTCTCCTCTCTCCTCTCTCCTCTCTCCTATCTCTTCTCTCTTCTCTCTCATACAGGTATGGAACCCAGGGACATTCTACCTCTGAGCAATAATCCCAGCCCTTTTTATCATATTTATTTTTGAAACAGGGTTCCACTAGGTTGCTGAGTGTCTTGCTTTGTTTCTGAGGCTGTACTTGAACCTGCAGTCCTCCTGTTTAAGCCTTCAAATACTAGGATTCCAGGTGTGTATCACCACACGTGCTCCACTTGTCTATTAAGAGTGGATGTGCCACCACACATGGAATACTACTTTCTCTGTGTATTCTATGAGAGTTATATTATTCCTGTAAATCACACTAATCTTTTAATTATTGTGAGTACTATAGTTCTTATAACAGTTTATCATATTTTTTAAAAATATTGTTTTTCTATTTTACATACATATAAATACAATGCTGTGCTGTTGTTGTTTTAATCAAATCACTAATCCATATTCTCTGTCCTATAAATTAAAAAATAAATCATGCCCTTTTATCCCAATATGTGTGTTATAGATTGAACTTAATTTATGAGTTTTGATTTGAGTATGGTGTTTTTTAAATTTATTCCTATTCATAGTATATGTAATAATACATTATATTTAGTGTGAAAATGATAACTGAAACAAGTTTTACTAAACTACTGATTAAACAAAATATGTCTATTACTTCATCATATTTGCTATACATTCACAAGGCAATGGTAAATTTGAATACAGAGTTAATATAGGAACCCTAAAATGGTATAATATAACATTTGAAATTATACTAACTTTGAGTTTAATAACCCTAAAAGTAAAATTGTTAGTGAACCAGAAAGCAAGTTATTAGAATATATCTGACTAGAAGCACCATTTACTCAAAAAATAAAAACAAAGGAAAATCTTACAACAATATGGGGCACGCACTATCTAACATGCATGTAACTGGAGCCCCTAGGAGCAAGAAAGGAGACAGGAAGGTGCAGGTGCAGACAATACAAATAATTACCACTGTGTTTATAGGACTGATTAAATAAACTCAAATATTAAAGAATTTATGTACATTTCAGGCAGAATAATTATAAGGAAAAATAATAACTTTTAAGTTGTTGGGAAAAAAAAAGAGAAAATCTCAAGGTAGTAAGACAAAAGACATATTACCTTCAAAGATACAACAGTCAGACTCAGATCTGACCTCTAAAAACTTAAGAATATTTTATGCCAGAATTAAATCTAGACATCCTAAATCCCTGAAAGTGTATTTTACAGAATCCAGACATGAAATCATGTTGAAATTCAACAAATTGACAATTAGAATAATGAAGACATGGGAAAAATATGGAATAGATTTTAGAAGTTTAGCAGAATTAATGGATTATTTATATGTTGGGGGAAAATTCATGAATCAAATCAAATTCAAAGTCTAGGTTTTTGCTGTACTGTTGTTGTTTTAATCAAATCACTAATCCTAATTATAGGTTTGGGTAAGACCAGGGGAGAGTGCAAATAATTGACAGCTTTTTTTGTTGTTGTTATATTGAATCCAAGAGTCATCTTAGATATTTAAGTCAATAGATATACAGATACTTTCTTTTGGTGGGCAGGAAGAATTGTTGAAGTGTTATGTTTAAGTACTGTGATCAGAGTGGCTTCACTAAAGTAATATTATAGTAGATTGGAGTTTTGTCATCAATTCTTTAATCCCCTGTAATTGGATTATACATTTACACTTTTTTCCTTGTAACTTTGAAAGGTCTCCTACTGTGGTGAGAGTATAGTTTCCTGTTATATTGATATTAGCTCTTTCTTTTGCTTTGCTTTGTCTAATTCAATATACAGGGTAGTAACCTCAACTGATGCATAAAGTTAGTCTTCCTGATACTTGCCATAAGAAGAACATGCTTTGAGTAGCTGCTTGTCCCAAAAACACAGACAAATAGAATGGTCCTGATCAAACTTGCAGTGTGAATCTAAGCATAATGAAATTTAATTTAGATTCTAGAGGAATTCTCAAACCAGTAGATTCATATGCATAGAGATAAATATCTGCTTTATAAGTATTTGAAAAATTTAGGTTGATTTGTATGTAAAAAAATGAATCATAGGTATATGCTCTTGGAGTTGGGGCTTTACAATTCTATTATCAACCTAAATGTGTTCCACTAACTTTGGATCTGGCAGCAGGAGATGAAAAATCCCTTAAAAGAATACAGAAAATAACAATGTAATTAGCATGGTGAAAATATGGTATAATTGTCATCTATGCTACCTGTGCAATCTGTCCTGTTGCATTTGAGTAGGAAATTTTGAAGTCCAAATGTTGTTCACAGTGATGGAGGCATACATGCAAATAGCATTTGGTGAGCTTCCTGCTGCCCTTCCCGCAACACACACTCTCTCCTCTTCCCTATACATGATATTAAGATTGACATTGATAATTTTACATATGTATATAACATCAATGGAAGTGTTTCCTTCATTAATTCTGCGCCCCCCTCACTACACTACCCTAAACAACCTCCATTACTCCACTGAGGTATCTCCTCCATTATCAAAAGTCCATCTTGTATCCTGATTATTTTTCCACATGTAAGAGAAAACTTATGACCTTTCACTTTCTATGGCTGGAATTTCACCTGTAATCATGTTCTCCAGGTCCATCCATTTTCCTGTAAATTATATAGTTTTGTTCTTGATTGCTGAGTAGAATTCCATTTTGTGTATATTCCATAATTTTGTAATCCATTCATCTGTTGATGGTCACCTAGATTGGTTCCATAATTCGGTTATTGTGAATTATGCTGCCATAAACATGGATATGCATGTATTGGTATCACATTCTGATTTCAGTCCTTCTGGAAAGATACTCAGGAGTGGTATGTCTGGATCATATTGTGGATCCATGCCCATTTTGAAAAGGGAACACCTCTAAAAAGAACTGACTGGTATGCTAAGAATATTTGTAGTGAATAGATAAATTCTAGAAATCTTAGATCTTTCTGAGTTGGAAAATGAACAATCTTTCACCAAGTAAAAATATTCTCATTTAATCTCAAATTCAACGAAAAGTCTAAATTCAGTTTTACAAGTATGTGTGTGTGTGTGTGTGTGTGTGTGTGTGTGTGTGTTGCTAGGGATAGAATCCAGGACCTTGTAATTACTAGGCAACAGTATTACCACTGAGCTACACCCAAACCCACAAAAAGATTTCCATCATAGCCTTAGGACAGATGTTACATCAAGAGTATGGTCCTTATAGATGCTTTTCCAATTGAACATAATTGGTTTTAGAAGACTATATTGCCTCATGAAGCCATTTATGCTGTTAAATATTATTAAATGACATAAACTGAGACACAAAGAGAGGGAGAGAGAATAAATTTTAGATACAATTGCATATAAAATAAAATAGAATCAAATGAGTTGGGTACTTCAGAGTTTATTCAGTTGTATTGGCCTAAACACTACCAACCTACATTAAAATACATCGAAATTATTCAAGATATTAAAAGACTTGAATATTTAAGAAACAAATTTACAAAACGTCTTAGTTTTCAAGGAGGACACATTTCCCACTACTCTTTTCAGATATGGCAAAGATGATGAGAGAAGGTCACCCAGAAACAGAGACCAAGCCACATAAATTAATAAATTTGGAAAACACATTAATGGAACAGAACATGGGGTTAATTAAAGATAGAACTCATGAAACCCAGACCCAGTGTATGGAAATTATACAAAACTGACCCAAGGGATGTCAGAATTATCACAAACTTGTGACTTCTAAATTCCTTCCATTTTTTTCCTTTTTAATAGGAATATTTAATGCTGAAATTCTCTATCTATGTTGTACTAGATATGGGGAAGAACATATAATTTGTGCTTTGTTTCATATGTCCTGGATCAGGGGGATCCACATCTGGAAGTGAAAAAAAGTCACTAAGAGCTTCATGAAAATATTGAGATGGGTTATAATGCAGAACAACCTAAAATAGAATTTTTGAGGCATATTAGAATGATGAGAGTATGGCATGAAAATACTTGAGGAAAGATCTTCCAGGCATAAGAAACATCAAATGTCAGGCCCTGATATAAAAGCATACCTTCCTTTGCAAGATATTTGCAAGAATTCAGTGTGGCTAGATTGGAGTAAGCAAGAGAACTGATAGAAGATGATAAAGACAGAATGGATAATCACAGTGTAAAAAATCTATAAAGCTTCTCACTAGAATTGTATCTTTCACTTAAAAGGAGATAGAAAATAAATGAAGGAGTTTAAAGAGCAGTAATATAATATATCATTTAAATATTTCTTCATTTATTTATTATCGTATGCTGTAGAGTTTAAGTGCAGAATCATGATAAGTAGCAATAATCCAGGTAGGAATCTTGAAAGTAATACTGAATAGTAGATATTGATGAGAAGTGCTTAGATTTGTGCTACATTTTGAAAGTTAAGACATTATGATTTCTTGGTGGATTTAATTTAAAATTTGAGAGAAAAGAAGAAGTGAAAGACATTAGCAAAATTTCTGAACTATTTTAAGCATAGTGTTAATAATGAAGATAGAGATGAAAAAGTGCAGCAGTACTTTTAATCTGTATGTATGTACAAATATTTGTATATATGTATGAATGCATGTATGTATTTTTGTGGGACAGGGTTAATATGTGGGAATTTGTTTTTGTACACAGTGAGTTGGAGTTGTCTGTTAGATATGCACGTAAAATACTGAGGAAGCTATTTGGCATGTCAGTTTGAAATCTAGGAAGCATAATTGAAATGCAAATACATAAGCTTAGGAGTTGTCTTTAGGTATTATTTGAAACCACAAGATCATCAGTTAATAAGGAATTGATGCAGAGGAAGTACTGAACCCTTGGACAATTATATGTCAAAAGTTCAAGAGAGATTTTTAAAAATGCAAATGAATTTTAAGTCAAGCATAGTAAAATAGGAGAAAAATATAGATGTTACGTTGTAATAGACTCTGATTGAAGAAAATATTTCAAGAGTAAGGAGGTGATGAACTGTACCAAAAACTCTTGGTATGTCAAATAATATGAATAAATAAAAAAGTTCAACATTGGATTTAGTAACTCTGCCATATTAATAAATTTTGTCAAAAACAAGTTTCAGTGGTATAGTGAGGCACGATTAGGATGGTAGATTTTTCAACTAAATGTAAAAGGAGGAAGCCATTTGAAGGTATGAATGAGGATATAATTATAGTTATATATTGTTTGTTTCTGGAAATATGAGCTAATAAGATAGTATGATAATAGACAATCAAAAAATTGAATGCTAGAAACCTTGGATGAGCAAAGAAGGTGACTTAACTGAAGGGGATGGGGCGAGGGAGGGAAACACCCTAATGCATATGATGTACTTTCACAAACATATCAAAGTCAATCACTAAACTGAACTTGAGAAGGAGGGAGGGTGAGGGAACGGAGTTAAGCAGACATGTCTACTAAATGTAATATAATATTTTGGATGGAATCCTGGAAGAAAACAAAACAAAATAGGCATTAGGTAAAAACTAAGGAAATCTGAATAAAGTATAGATTTACTTAATGATAGTGTATCAATATCAGCTCATTAATTACAAAAATATATCTAAGATGTTAATAATATTGGAACTCAGTTTGGCATATGTGGAAATTCAGTATTGTCATTGAATTTTTGTAACTATAATACTATCAAAAATTTTGGATATATTTTTTACTTTTTATTTTTTTTAATTTTTTTGCGGTACTGGGGATTGAACTCAGGGGCATTCTACCTCCGAGCTATACCCCCAGCCCTATTTTTTCTTCTTTATTTTGAAACCGAGTCTCACTAAGTTGTGGAGTGCCTCACTAGGTAGCTGAGGCTGGCCGCGAACCTGGATCCTCCGGTCTCAGCCTCCCGAATGCTGGGATTACAAGCGTGCACAACCACGCCTGGCTTGGATATATTTTTAAAAGTAGGATCCTTGATAACAAGTCTGGCTTTGATTTTTCAGTTATTGATAATAATGATGTGGGCTAGGTAAGAACATGAGAGTTTGTGGCTGAACTAGAATGGATGACACCTACTTTAGTGTTGAGGTTGTCAAGGAGCAAGTCAGTTAGGAAGGCCAACAATGTGAATTGTGAAATTACAAGATAGCTTATGAATAGCTCGGGATTTGGTAACAATGAAATTGGAGCTAACTTTTTTGAAGGATGAATGGGTGTGCCTTGCTTATCTTTAGATGTCAGTAAGTAGGGTGGTGCATCGAATTATACAATTTGAAGAAATGAGGTAGAGCATGGGTTATAGTGAAGTGAGGGGGAGGAAGAAAATTCTAGATGCAGCAGTGCAGAATAAGAAGAAATTTTTTTCTTCTCTAGTCTAGGTCCATGATATAAAGGATCATAGAGAAGAAAATCTGACTGAAAAGTTTGAAAGGGAACTAGTGTTATCAAAGAGAGGCACTTTTTTTTTTTTTTTTTGCTGGAGCAAATGGTGAAGAGTTTGAAGATGTGGATACATTGATTTTTTTTAAGAATATTAAATATTATGTAACATTTTAACTAAAAGTTAAAAATGGCAGACAAATATTTCAAGAGTTGAGACAAATGGGAGAAGTTAGAAAATGAGACTTTAGAGTAATATTGAAGTTCTGAAACTGAATGATGATTCAAATGTCCTGGAATTATTATAATAACTGACATAATTGAGATAAATGGCTTTATAAGTTAATCCTGATATTCTTGAAGCAAATAGGAGTAATGTGACTGTAAGCATTGGTAGGGAATGAGGCAGGGGAGCTTGTCAGAAGTACTCAAAGTATTAGGGCTCACTCCTCACTCCTGATAATCGTTGTTTGTAGGAAGCTGGTTGAGAGCTGTCTGACTCTAAACACAGAGAGGTCTCTCTTGCCCCCTGTCAGTAGTGGGATGAAGACCGTAGTGGGGCCAGGTATATAAATCTACAAGAAATCTGGAGGAAGACAAAGGATTCAGAATAAATACCTGTGCATCATCAGTTATGATGTTCATAAGCATGAAACCAAATGGGATTGCTTATCATGAGAGTTAAAAGAAGGAAAAAAAGAGAATCCAGAACCAATTTGCACTGCACTAATAGATATGAAAAAAAGGAAGTAGAAAAAGCTTGAGAAGGGTGGACATTGAAGTAATTTAAAATCAATTATTAGAATGTGCAAGCATATGTTCTCCCTAATATGTGGATGCTAGGGAGAAGATGGGGCATAGGAGGGTCTCCAGATGAAAAGGAGTGATCCTCGATAAGCAACGAAGTTGATTTAATTGTAGTGGACGCAAGGGGCAGAGGGACGCCCTAAAGCACATGATGTACTTACACAATTATATCAAGGTCACTCACTGAAGTGAACCTGAGGGGGACGGAGGGGGAGGGGATTGGGGTGGGAATTGGGGAAGGGGTCAAATGAGAATTGTGTGCAAATATGTTGTTAACAACTCGTACTTAACAAAGATGTATGCTATATTGCACAAATTACTACAATAAAAAATTAAAAAAAAAAAAAGAATGTGCAATCATCTTCTCTAAACCCTCACTTGATGTAGTGTGTCAGCATGGAGCAAAAAATAACCCAATTAACAAATTATGTAGCATGACTGGCCCACAAAAATAAACATGGCTGGAAGAAACCAGTCATGCTGCCTGATTTCTTCCTTATGTTCATGAACATAAACATTCTGCCCAGAAGTCATACTAATTCTTCATCCCATCAACTCTTTTCTTTCATATACAACTAATTTCATAAATTTAACTCTCCTTCCTTCCTTCCTTCCTTCCTTCCTTCCTTCCTTCCTTCCTTCCTTCCTTCTCTTTTTCTTTTTCTTCTTTCTTTCTGTGGTACTAGGGATTGAATCCAGGGACATTCTACCTCCGAGCTAAACCCCCAGGTCAATCTTATTTTTTATTTTGAAACAGGGTCTCATTAAGTTACACAAGGTCTTACTAGATTGCTGAAGATGGCTGTGAACCTGCAATCCTCCTGTCACAGTTTCCCAAGGAGTGGTATTACAAGCATATGTTACCATGCCTGGCTAGACTTAATTCTTTTCTTAAACCTCCCAAAACTTCAACTCCTGTACTATCAGATAAAGACTACGTTTCTTACTTTATAAAGAAAATTTAATACATTTAGAAGAGAATTTTTTATAGAAAATTTCCCCATGTTTTCTGTCTTCCTTAGATAAAGTCCCTGGGCTTTCATCTGAGGAAACTTATATACTCAATCCTATTACATAAATCCAATTTAAAGGCATTTCCCCAATAATTTTCTCCTATAACTTTTAATAGTGAACTTGTTCCCTCTGCTTAAACACTACCATCAGTATCAAGCATACCATTTTTTAAATCACATGTAGGAAGTTATTCTTGATTCCCCTGCCATTCAGTTCCATGGCCCCCTTTATAGCACGTAACTTGAGTGCTATAAAGCAGCTTGTCTCATATTCGTGTCCTACCATTTCTACCAACACTAATCAGAACATTTATTTCAGTATTTCACCAAAACTAATCTTGTTATAGATTACTAATAATTTATTCATCTCTAAATGTAATAGTGAATTAGTCTGCCATCAACATTTGACACTTCTCAGAAGCACATTTTTCACTTGGTTTCTATGGCACCACATTCTCTTGTTTGTTTTGCTATTTAGATTCTCATTGTCTCAAGAAGCCTTTTCTTTTTATCCTTTCTGCTACTTCCTAATTTTAGGTCTCTAGAAGATTCAGGGCATGTATCCTATGTTTACCTTATATTAGCCCCATTGAAGAGCTCATACACTCCTGAGATGTTAAATATCACCTTTCTGCTGAGGATTCTCAAAATTGTAACACCAATCAGGACTTTTCCTCTGAACTCCACATACATTATATCTATGTTGAGCCTCATTCAACCTCTCCACGTGGATGAACCACAACTGAGTTGTGGCCTTTTCTCACATGGAAATTGATCCTTGTCCAGTGTTCCCCATTTCTTTTAAAGATGACTTCATTTCTCCACTTCCTTAAGAGAAAATACTTAGGGTTTTCCTTGATTCTTCCCTTATACCTAATAACCAATTGTTATGAAATTCTGTTTTGTGTACTTGCAAGTATAAATGTTCCATCTGAATATTTCTTCCAACACAACCATTCTGATCATCAAGGCATCAGCACCCCTCACATGAATATTTTGACAGCTTCCTAACGGGTGTTCTTTCTTTTCTCTTTGCCACCCATTCCTCAGACTGATCCTGTTACATATAATTTAGACGATGTTCATTCTTTTGCTCAGACACCTACAGTAGCTTCCTTTTTCAGACAATACAAAACCAAGGTAATTTTTAATAACATACAGGAACCTGAAGAATCTCATCATTCACTGCTCTTATCTCGTTTTTTTATTATTAGCTTTCTTTATTATACGTCTTCTGTCATACTGACTGGAAGCCTATTCCTAAAATATGGAACACATCTTGATCTTGTGGTATTTTCTCTTCCTCCTCTCTCTGTCTAGAACACTCTCCCACATTTGTACATAGAATGTAATATCCAACTCTATCATTGTCTTACTTCCTTCAAGTCTTGGCTCAAATATCTTCTTTAAAAATTAATATATTAAATCAATTTCTTATATCATTACCCCCTTGAAAATTGTTAATTCCCGAGTTTTCGTGATAGAAAACTGACATAGCAAGCACCTGACTTACTATGTTTTATATAATGATAACTTACTTAGGTGTGTGTGTGTGTGTGTGTGTGTGTGTGTGTGTGTGTGTGTGTGTTGTTCTTTGCCATGTCTCAGCATCTCACCATTTAGAATGGCACTTGACATTTGTTAATTCCCTTTGTAAGTTTCTTTAATAAATAAAAACTTGAAAAGCCTGATGTTGCAGAATCTAAAACAGTAATTTAAATAAAGAGCTATCAATTGAGACGTCAAGTGAATTAACACAGGGATATTTTCCTTGAATGACACCATGTACTCACTGGTGCTTTTAATAAACACTGGCCATGCAGTGAAGGTCATGTTAACCCAGCTGTATGGTCTGACCTGGGAGGACAAAATAGAAAGGGTCCTGGTCAAGATGATTTCTAAAAACAAACAAACAAACCAACAAAAAACAAGTTCCACTGTGAAGGGAATAGAATATTACTCTAGCAAATGGTAGCTACTATCTATTTTTTAGATGAAATTTTATGCTGATGCAACTGTTAGATATTTATAGGGCTTTCTTTCTTTCACAAGGTCAGAATCCATTAAGAAATAAACACAAATGACAGATAAGTAGACATAAAAATATCAGCTTTATACATAATAGGTGGATTACAGAATTTTCTCTTAAACCCATAAAGAAAAAGTAAGGAGTTAAAGTGTTCTATACCTGCCACTAGACTGGATTTGGGAAAAGCACACCTGACAAACAGATCAGGACTTGAATATAGGTATGTATAATCAGGATCACTGCCTCCACTTCCTCTGAAGAGAGAAAAAGTAGACAACGAATTGCCTGGGTTTGCAGATTTTTAAAATAGATTAAGTCTAACCGAGAAAGGTGGATTGATTGATAACATTCACCAAAATGGAAACTAATTCTTTCTTCTTGGGGAGCAGAACTGTTATTCTAATATTAATGCCTCCACTTAGAAACATGAAGACAGAAGAAAGGAAGCTCTCTTTCCAACAGAAATGATTTAGAAAGCAAGGATAAATTAATGATACCCATTGGAAAGATATGATGTCAAGAGAAAATCCTTAGGTAGATTGAGGAAAGATAGGGCACAAAGCATAAATGCAAGTCCTGAGTTAATATTGCACAGCTGCAAGTAGGCTTTTAGATTTGGTGGTAGTGAGAAGAGGGAATTTATCTCTGTTTGATTCAATCTTCTAATTAAAACAGGCAATGGAGACAGTCATTCAGAGTAGATAAGCAGGTTTGTGGAAAGGGAAAATGGGTGAGAACCATAAGGGGAAGTGATGAATAAAAAGTACTAGGAAAATATAAAAGGAATTCTGCATAGGGTTGAGAGGCCTTTTGAAATTTGTGTTCATTAATTTCAAATGAGACTTGTCAGCATTTTATGTGAATTTTTAAAAATTCTGTGAGCATATTGCTGCTTGTAAAAGTTTGCAGAATAGGCAGATGTTACACGCAGGTTTGCAGTTTCACTTGGGAATTATGGAAAGAGAAAGGCGCAAGAAGTTTCTTGGTGTTTGCAAATAAATTATTAAAATATTGGTCCACAAAGTTTAGGCTGCATAAAGAGTGAAGTGAAAACATGAGGAAGGTAAGTGGAGTTGGTGAAGCACAGAAATTAATGTCAAAGAATTGAAGATATTCATGTGTTTAAATAATTGCTATAATGCACTAGGAGGGACACTACTGGCTATAGAGTGGTAAGCTTCTACTATGAAGTTCCAGAAGTGTTCCAGTTATCAATGATAACAAGGGCATGATTTTCTATCATTGAGGCTGATGAAAAGGAAAAAAAAAGTATTATTTAAAATGAGGAGCATAAGTGATTAAAAATCCAAAGAATAAGAGAGAATATCTACTTGGATGCTGAAGTCATCAAGAATAAGACTAGAAGAAATATGAAGGTGCTAAAATGTCCACTAATAAAGAACTACAACTAAGATAGGTTAGAATATTATAGTCAAGTTATAGTCAAGTCAATATTGAATATTATAGTCAATATTATAGTCAATTATCACCTGAAATGATGATGCTATGATGAAATCACATGAAAGTTGGTGTCCTCTAAAGTTATAAACCACAAAGAAGCTGGTAAAGAGTTGCTTTTGAAATAATAATGGAAAACATGAAGACTATAACACAAACTTTCATTGACTTGCACTGATGAGAATTTCAAGAATATTGATGAATATTAATAGTAAGAGGGAATAGCTTTTTCATGTCTGATTTGAACAGCTATACTTTAAAGTTTCTGGTAGTTACTATAATTTTGTTATAAAATTCTGGTAAATATCATGTATCTGATTAAGGCTGTTTCTTTTGCCAGTCTGTCTTCCATTCACTGAAGTTATGAAAAATAAGAAGCACTGTGGTAGATACTGAAGGAAAATTGCAAGTCACAGTGCCTGTCCTCAAAATCTAATAGTGCGTGAAGTAGACATTATTCAATCATACAACTAATGCCAAATTAGCCTTTGGAATCACGACTGTTTCCTAAAAAAGTAACAATCTAGCTACAACCATTTATAAAAAGTGTAAGATCATTTTTTAAAACTATACACTAGTTCTAAGTGTGTTACTTTTGTGAAATGAGAGGAAACCAGTGTTGATTAATGCTAATAAGATGGGAAAGGCTTCCATTTATTTTAAGATGGGGGGTAGATAAATACTTATACTTAAAAAAAAGAACAAGAAATTCTTATGTCAGAAAAAATACATTATGGTGCTCCAAAAACTGAAAAACAAAAGTGTTTTGAATTCTGTGCCAAAGATGTAAAGAAAATAAAGGAAGTCATAAGGGATGAAACTGAGAGAACAGAGGAACTCTTGAGTGGTATTTGGGTGATGATACTACTGGTTCTGCTTATGCTACCTGAACAAGTGTTTACATTTTAGGTCTCAACAAGAGTTGGAGGGAAACAAAACAAAACAAATCTAGTGCCCCCAGGGGTCAAGAAGACATAAAATTTAGTCCCCCAATATGCTATCTGTTTATGGTAATGGCTAACATATTTTACTGTATATGCTATTGCAGCCACTGCTCTGAGAAATTTGTATTAAATCTGTGAATGTCCCAAGTAACCAATGAAATCCTTATTAAATAAATGAAGTAACTGAAGCAGAGAGTCAGCTATTTAAAACAACATATTTAGCATATGGTTGAATCATATTTCATTCTCTGCAATCCAGGTTCAAGTGGACATCTCATTTCCAAACAATGTTATTACACAGCTAGAGGGGAAAAAAAAGTATGATTAAAGAAGTAAAAACAACTACTCTACAAATGGAAAAAATAAGCAATATTATCTATTTCTGACATAGTTATGGATGAAGGGTTTATAAAACAAATACCTGAGTACTTTGAATCATTCTTTATGTGATTTTTTAATCTGAATTTAAATTCTTGTTTGGTTTATAAACTGTAAGCATGTTACTTATTTCAGAAGTTTATTTGTACTGGTAATAATTCTAGGAGTTATGAAGAAACAAAACAAAACCCATTTGGGAAGGAAAGGATTTTCAATCCAGAATTCAAATGTTAGTTTTAGAAAAAAATAACAACTTACAGGAGTTGAAAAAAGATTTCAAAAATCAGTAACTCAATGAGAAAGAAACTTGTCTTCATAAAAGATTTCAAAAATCAGTAACTCAATGAGAAAGAAACTTGTCTTCATAAGTAATTGTCATCAGAAATAATAAATCCCATAATTAACTGGGCACATTGGCTATTATAAAAGCAAGCTGTCACTGTAATTCCAATATTTGGAAGGTTGAGACAGGAGAATTGCAAGTTCAAGGCCAGACTCAATGGACTCAGTGAGACCCTATTTCAATTTTAAAAATAAAAAGAGCTATGGGTATGTCTCCGTGACACAATGCCCCTGGGTTCAATCTTCAGCAACACACACACACACACACTCACATACACAAATAAAATAAAATAAAATAAAATAATAACTCCCATAATTATATTTACAAAGATTTAGGATATTGGAACTATAAAATATATATTTTTTAAATTTGTTTACAATATAAAATATGTCAAATTATGACTAAGGAAAAAAGAGGCTGTCAACAGTAGCAAGGTATTTTAAAATTAAAGTAAATATAGTTTCTAGAAATATTCTTAAAATTGTGTGTGTATATTTAAGTTAGAAATACAATGAAGAGTTTGAACAGTAGACTATACAGTATTGACGTGAGAATGACTTTGAAGAAAAATTACAGATATTACCTAGAATGTATCTAGGATAAAAACATTTAAAATATAAAAATTTATGTGAGATTTGTGTGGTGTGTGTGTGTGTGTGTGTGTGTGTGTGTGTGTGTGTGATATTGGGGATTGAAACCAGGAGCATTCCACCTCTGAGCTACATTTCTAGCCCTATTTTATTTTTAGTATTGAAATAGGGTTTCACTAAGTTCCTGTGGGACTCCCTAAATTGTTGAGGTTGCCCTCAAATCTGCCATCCTCCTATATCAGCCTCTCAAGTACTGGGATTACAGGAGTCCACCACCACTCTTAATTTAAGAGAAATTTAAGTAAGAGTAAAATAAGAGTGTGACATTAAATAAGTTCTAAAAGATGGCAGTAGAAATAATGAAAGAGAAATATTTGAAGATAAAGTCTATAAGTGTTTCCTAGGGTCAGTAACACACTATACTTAAGATTCACAAACCCCTCAGGTCCCAGACTGAGTAAAAATAAACCTACAACTAGCAATAGTATCAGAAAACTATTTTACAATTAAGACAAAGGGAAGATTATAAAAGCAATGTGGGGAAAATTACAACAAATAATGACAACTAATTTCCAAACTGCCTAAGTTGAAGACAGAGGATAAGGGAAAAACATCTCTGAAGTACTGAGGGAAAATAATTTTCATATTAAAAATTTAACATGGATGTTCCTATCCTCCTGAATCTCATTATGATATATAATTACAATGCACAAATAAAAGTATGTTAAAAATGTTGCATATAAAAAATTAACATGGGCACATTTACCACCAATGTAATCTAACTAGAAAAACACTGAGGCTGATAAAGCTAGATTTAAATTGAAAATGTTTCTAGGAAATAATATGATCTCTACATAATATGAAAATACTTAATTCATCCTGTAGGTATAACATTTTGTATTTTTTACATATGTAACAAGATAACTTAAAGTTAAAAATAGAAATAACAGGAATTTGTTAAATCCATTTTCCTAGGGAAAAATTGAATTCGAGTCTGTATATAATTGGGAGTTAAGAAAAAGTAAAATAGAGTATATATATGTATATGTATATAAAGAATAAAATTAACATAAATATGATGTCCTAAATAAAAATAGTAAATCAATGATTCAAAAATATGAATTTTTGAACATATATGTTTAATACTCAAGTCCCTAACAAATATTCAACAATCAAAATCAGATCATATTGAATATAATCATCAAATTATAGCTGATTTAGAAAGGGATCCTAATTAGGAAAAAAAATTCTAAGTACAAAAAAAAAATACTTCTAAGTAATTAACTTAAGAAAAGTATCATAATAGGTAAAAGAAAATACAAATGAGAGATAGTAAAAGTGTTACATTTCAAAATGAATAAGATACAACAAAAGAAGTATTAAAAGGGAGATTAGAGCTACAAATGCCTAAATTAAACATTTGATGAGTGTAAACCTCAAATGACAATGGAGGTGTGTTGCCGGGTTATCCTTCAGTGAGTCTGCATGGAGGATGGTACTTTCTGATAGACTTCTTTTTTTTTATTATTATAATACTTCGTGCTTTGTATTTATACATTTTTGTTAGGTACAAATTGATAAAGACAAATGTGCACACATTTCTCATCTGACCCTATCCCCAATTCCCACCCCGCTCCCTCGCCCTTTCTGATAGACTTCTGCTGCTGTGCTGTTGGGTCTGTCACAGCCACTGAATACATTCCAAGGATACATTATCCCTGTGCTTTTAATAAACTGTTACTGAGCACAGCAGGGACACTAGAGTTGGGCCATCCCTTGGCCAAGTCATTCCTTCACAGCAAGGAGCAGCCCAACAGGCATTTTTTTTACTTAGGAGATCTCTGTTTACCTGGCCCTCCTGAGACTCCTCCCTATCTCCCTCCTCCTTGGGCAGCTGAGATAGGAGGATGACATTGTAAAGCAATGCTGCATTACAGTCTGTCTCTCTCACAGTCTCCTCATCCATTTCCCTTTTATCCTTCACAAGCAGGAGTGCCTTCATAATAATTTGCAAAGCTAATTTACCCTGATGAACCAGCGGAGGTAGTGCGGATTTTACATGTGGAGGTAAGGAGAAATACCTTTGAAGCTCTTGAAATTATTTGGTTACTCTTGGTACTCACTTGATCAGATGTAGTGGTGAATAAATCATACAACAGTCCAGGCCTGAGAACAGAATGAATACCAAGGTCTCATTTTCCTTATGAATGAGAGTTTAAGCCAGACCATTAAGTAGGCCATCAAGAACTGAGTATTTGTTAATGGGAAGGAAACCTCTTTGTTTTTGTTTATTTGTATGACTTTGAACCTCACTATGATGTGTAATTATAATCCACCAATAAACATAGAAAAAATATAACAACACTTAGAATTATATCCATTTACTTATCTATTTCTTTCACTTAATGCTGCTAGGTAATATAAAGACAAAGAGAATTCTAAACACTTATTTTGTTAGATTTTTTTTTTTTTTTTTTTTTTGCGGTACTGGGGATTGAACTCAGGGGTGTTCTACCTTCGAGCTATACCCCCAGCCCTATTTTTTATTCTTTATTTTGAAACCGAGTCTCACTAAGTTGTGGAGTGCCTCACTAGGTAGCTGAGGCTGGCCGCGAACTCGGATCCTCCGGTCTCAGCCTCCCAAATGCTGGGATTACAAGCATGCGCCACCACGCCCGGCTTATTTTGTTAGATTTAAAAAGAGAGAATATGACAACTTAGTTAAATAAAGAAAAGAAAAAACTAAAACCTGGAACAAAGATGTATTCTATAAAATTTGTCCTGAAAAAAAAAAAGTATCCCAGACTTATCCTAATACATACTAAAGAAATTTATTCAGTGTTTAGCAAGATTTACATTAATGATATGCCATGCACAAGACCTAAATAGATAAGAAAACATCATCAAATAACTGTAATATATTAGACTATTTGTTTTAATAGAAAATTGAATACTGCCAACCAACTTTGTTTATCACTTAGTTTTATGTCAAAGTAATGTATTTTACTTTCATCATTCTTCAGCATTAATTTTATCGTGAATTGATAAGTGCATTTCTAGACTGTTAACATTATAATTGAGGGCTCTGTGTTACATAAATCAATTTAGAATTGCCCATTTGAAATTATTATATTTATAAACCTGTCAACACCATACAAAAACTTAGAAATATGTAAAATATTTAATTATAGTAGGTGGATTGGGTATATCTAAAGAGACATCTATATTTGATTATGATCAGAGCATTTAACCTGAAGCAAAATAGAAAAAATGTTCTTGAATAATTGATAGATTTTATATAAAATAAGCATTTTTTAAAAATATACTAATTATTATGAGAAACAGCAATTAAGCACACCAGTTAGTCATGCAGAATTTGAACAGAATTAAGCCACTGATAATGAAAGATGAAATGATAAAAGTGTGGTATTTTTCTATGAAATTAAGATAATAAAATAAAGTACTTACAAAAGTTCCACTAAATTAAAGGTCATTAAAAGAGAAAAGTCACTAGGGAATAGGTTTCTGAAAAGATAATTTATTGATAAGAAAAAAAATTGGTGTATAGCAAGAAAGATGGGAAAGATTAGCATAGGGTACAGCTATGCATACATGTGCTCTTTGATAATCATTATAAAGGAAAACAGAGAGAGTATAATAATCATAATGTTAAAATGAACTGCTTTGTCCTATTACTTTACCACAGTCATTCTTATCTTGGCCTAATTTTGCCCCAGAAAACATTCAGCAATGCCTGTAGACAGTATTTTGCTTTTCACAACTGGAGATGCTGCTGTCAACTAGTGGTTAGAAGATAAGAATGCTAGTAAACGTTCTACAATGCACAGGACAGCCCACACACATGAAAGAATATCCTGGTCCAA
Source organism: Graphiurus murinus (assembly GCA_004027655.1). Lineage (NCBI taxonomy): Eukaryota > Metazoa > Chordata > Mammalia > Rodentia > Gliridae > Graphiurus > Graphiurus murinus. The sequence goes on along the minus strand of PVLC010001889.1, from coordinate 20,719 downwards.
CATATTACTAGTTCCTCTTTGGAGAAACCCTCTTCTAACCTCTATCCTGATATATTCTCATTTGCCGCTATATTTGTATTTCCACTTCTAAGCAGATGACTTACAATTTATATATCCATTCTAAATTTTATTGAGCTCCAGATTCATGTATCATGCCATCCTTTTGCTTGGTATTTCCTTTCGATTATTTCTCAAAGTTATCTCAGCTTGCCATCCTTTTGTATGAATTCCTATTCCTATTTTTTGTCTCAATAACCAATAACCATCTACCTGGTAATTTGGAAATATGTGTATATCTTTGAAATATTTCATCTACCACCTTCCATTTCTAATCCATCATATGGTTTTTATTATTTATAATATTTAACAATCCTCAAATCTAACAATGTCTCTGTTTCTTTAATATTTTTTTCTCCTTCAGTTTACATATGCTTAGTAATATCTCTAAAATCCCTATGTTGAGTTGTAAATGTTGACCAATATTTTATGAAAGGTAATGTTTAATTTCAGTTTTGTTGTTGTAAGACTATTAAATACTTGTTTTTCATTAAAATTGAAGTTTTAAAACTATTCAGTGTTCCAAAAGAGGCTCATTGCATAAATAATAAATAAAGTTGATATTAACCATATAGTAAATAATAATCCCTATATCAGGCAGGTCCACACTACTCTCTAAACCAGGCCTTCCTTAAACCTCAGTAAAAGAAGAGCTTGCCCTGGACAGTGTAGATTTGTTTTGCTGTTCTGATCCTTCTCTGTTCATGTTCATCTCTATAGTGAAAACATCTACAAGGACAATTAGAAGATACTATCCCAAATAATACTCTTCAGAAATGTAGATTATGTATTTGTGTGTATTTATGTGTGTGTGTGTGTGTGTGTGTGTGTGTGTGTGTGTGTGTGATATATTGTGACTTAGTGACCTTAAGACCATGTGGTTATGTTGTATATACGATCTGCTACAATTGGAAGTTTAACTCAGCAATAGAGCACTTGCCTAGCATATGTGAGGCCCTGGTTAGATCCCCAGCAATTACACACACACACACACACACACACACACACACACAGTCTTTTTTCAGGTTGTGATTGTATTCCTGATGAATGCCATTCTATCTGGAGTTAAGAGGAATCTCAGTATAGTTTTCATTTGCATTTCCATGATTGTTAGTGATGTTGAACATTTTTTATGTTTTTATTGGTCATTCATATTTATCTTTTGGGAAGTGTGGTTTTCTCCCATACTTTCAGCTCTCTCTTTAGGCTCTTGATTGCTTCCTTTGCTGCATAGAAAATTTTTAACTCATGCAATCCTATTTATTATTTTTCCATTTTATTTTCTAAGCTTTGCAGTCCTTATTTTTTAAAATTTATTTTCTTTATTTTATTTTTTTAAATTTATTTTTTATTGTAGTAATTCATGCAATACAGCATACACCTTTGTTAAGTACAAGTTGTTAACAACATATTTGCACACAATTCTCATTTGACCCCTTCCCCAATTCCCACCCTGCTCCCTCACCCTCCCTCCCCCTCAGGTTCAGTTTAGTAAGTGACCTTGATATGATTGTATAAGTACATCATGTGCCTTAGGGTGTCCCTCTGCCCCATGCATCCACTACAATTAAATCAACTTCTTTGCTTATCGAGGATCTCTCCTTTTCATCTGGAGACCCTCCTATGCCCCATCTTCTCCCTAGCATCCACATATTAGGGAGAACATATGCTTCTTTATTCTTTGTGACTGGCTAATCTCACTTAACTGTTTTCCAGTTGCATCCATTCCCTGAAAAGAACATGATTTTGTTCTTCTTTATGGCTGAGTAAAATTACATTGTGTACATATCCCATAGTTTTGTAATCCATTCATCTGTGGATGGACATCTTGGGTGCTTCCATAGTTTGGCTATTGTGAATTGAAACACTATAAACATAGATACACATGCATTGGTCTGATAGTTTGATTTCCATTCTTTTGGTATATACAAAGAACTCAAGAAAATCACACTAAGAAAGCAAATAACCCAATCAAAAAATGGGCAAAAGATCTAAATAGACATTTCACAAAAGAAGAAATACAAATGGCCAATAAATGTATGAGGAAATGTTCCACATCATTGGCAATCAGGGAGATGCAAATCAAAACTACCCTGAGATTTCACCTAACTTCAGTCAGAATGGCAATCATAAAAAAAAAACGAACAACAACACCTGCTGGCGAGGGTGTGGAGAAGTGGGAACCCTAATACATTGTTGGTGGGATTGCAAACTTGTGCAACCACTGTGGAAAACAGTATGGAGGATCCTCAGACTAATGGGAGTGAACCTACCATATGACCCAACAATATCACTACTGGGTATATACCCAAAAGAATTGTATTCCTTATTGAAAAAGTCTCTACTGGTGCCTAAAAATGATGGCAAAGATGTCAGGAAAAAGGAACTCACGTGCATTGTTGGTGAAATTGTGAATTAGTTTGACCATTATGGAAATCACTTTGGAAGTTCTTCAAGAAACCAATCTCTTGTATCTTTCCTAAAGAACTAAAGTCAGAATATTATATTGATACATGTATACCCATATTTATAGCAGCAGTATTTATAATAACCAAATTATGTAACTAACCCAGATGTCCATTCACAAATGAATAAAGAAGGTGTGGTATATATACACAATGGAATTTTACTCAGCCATAAAGAAGAGTGAAATTGTGTAATTTGCAGGAAAGTGGATGGAACTGGAAGATGTCCTAAGAGAGATCACTGAGAAATTCAAGGGTGATATATTTTCTCTCATTTGTGGAAGCTAAAGAAAAAACAGGAAACATAAGGAACTTTAATGCAAAGATAGATCTGAAAAGTACTTGAAGGGAGTAAGAGAGTTGGGGAGAGGGAGAAGGAGAGTTCTGGAGGGAAACAGTTCAAATAATACTATGGCAATATGTGAATAATGTATTATTACCAAACTCACTAACTAGCTTAGGAAGGAAGGAAGGGGAAGTGGGGAGGAATATGGAGGGAAATAGATAAAGAGTCATGTGGGCGGTTTTTTTTTTTTTTTTTTTTTTTTTTTGCGGTACTGGGGATTGAACTCAGGGGCATTCTACCTCCAAGCTATACCCCCAGCCCTATTTTTTATTCTTTATTTTGAAACCAAGTCTCACTAAGTTGCGGAGTGCCTCACTAGGAAGCTGAGGCTGGCCTCGAACCCGGATCCTCCAGTCTCAGCCTCCCGAATGCTGGGATTACAAGTGTGCGCCACATGGTCATGTTTTTAACACATGAAAACTCACTATGATGTATAACTGCAGTGCACCAATAAATTACGGGGGAGAGAATGCTGGGAATGGTGGTGCATGCCTTTAATCTCAGTATTTAGGAGGTTGATAACGATGGATAAAATTTTTGATGCCAGCCTTAGCAACTTAGCAAGACCTTCAGCAACCTAGTGAGACCCTGTTTCAAAATTTAAAAAAAAAAAATCTGGGGATGTAGCTCAGAGTTAGAACACCTCTGAGTTCAATCCTCTGTACTACACACAGGAAAAAAAATATGAAAAAGTTGTTCTTGTGATTATCTGGACTATTTACTGAAAAGTAATGTGTACATAATCATAAAAACAACTTCAAGAGATTCATTTTATTATCATATTTAATAATTACCATATTTATTTCCTTTACAGTGGATATGTCTTTTCTCTGGTGATTGACTATAAACATATCAAGAAGAGAACTGTGAGTAATATATTTTTGTATCAACCACTAGGTATCATCCAAACTATTACCCTAAGTAGTTGTTGAAAAAATGGTTTTCCTCTAAAAGTTTAGAAACATGAAACTGAAAATTTCAAAAACCTAAGAGATAGAATATTTTATATTACCCTGAGTATTTCCTTTCATTTCTATTAAGACAATTTCTTATATCAATGATACCAGATAATAAAGAGACAATATCTTAGATAATAGTGCTATCTTATCCACACTTGACTCTAGGTTTTTTTTTTTTTTTAATATGAACATGAGTTTCATACATATTCACAAACTTCTTGCTCTATAAATCCAGAATTTTTTTAGTATGTTTTCTTGGTGGTTTGTGTACTTTAAGCCTCCACATTAATTGCATTTTCAGATGTAGACACTGACTTGGAAATATATATAAGACTATAATTGGTAGTAAAATAACACAGTTGTGCCTGTTTGCATGTAAATTACTGCTATTACAAGCTATGATACTTCCTGAAATTGTAAAATAACAGTTGGGTTATAATTTTAGTAGACAGTAACTATTGCTGCTCCTGAGTATTCATTATAGATACCAACTATTTATTTGATGGATATGCCTTTTTACCCACAAGTGTGGCATCTTGACAAGCATATCTGACAGCACATGAGTATTTATTAGAAAAGTAGGAGCCTAATCTAATGCTTTACTCTGTTAGTACAAATTTAAAGCATTTTGATGTAACAAAGATTTATTTTGAAAGAGGCAGAGTCATGAAAAGTATTTCAGTATTACCATACATGGTATATTGAGGATTGTTGACAAATGAACCAATCCGTAAGTCTTTCCTGGAAAATATTTGATATTCTGTATACCAATGCTTTGAAGTGATAAATTGTATTTTTCATCAATATCAATGATGTATTATTTCTGTCCACAATAACTTTTGTATATCAATAATTTTAAGTGGTATTTGTATTTTATATTAACTTTAATAGGTTATTAGTATTCAAATATAATTAAGATTTTAAAATTGCCAACTGGCATGTACTTCTGCAAATTGACAATTTCTTATTCTTGGTAGTTAAAAGGTTCTCATGGCATAACAACCTCCAGGATATTAAAGCTGTATTTCTGATATTTACTTAGAGTAAAAGTAAATTATGCCATATTCCTTATGAAAATTAATGAACAAGAAATATTTTAATGTTAGCTCATAAGTTACTATTGTAATTATTATATTTTTGTGGGAGTTTTTAATCTATATTTTGCCTTAATCTGTAGAAAAATCAGTATGACTAACAAGTTTTAAATTTAGTATTTTATTTGGGTTTTCCATAATCTGTACTGTAACTGCAGATTCTGTAACACCCATGCTTTGAGGAATAGGTCAATTTAAATAATTTGAGATTTCATACATATAGTTTAGAACTATTAAATAAGTGTGAAAAGATAAGGATTTACTAAGAACTGAAGAATATCAGTGTCAAGTAGAAAGTTGCTTAGAAGCATCCCACAGTCTCCACTCAGGCATTGATCTTTTTTCTGAAACTGCCCATGTGGGATTTATGGGCCCTGCTGAGTATACCCCAGCCTTCATGGCCATGATTATCAGATCAGAAGGGTTCTTTTCATCCAAATGGAAAGAAGAACTATAAGACTCCAAAGTTGCACTCTCTCTTTTGAGATGGCCTATGTTCTTCCTTGAACGTATATCCCCACGTTTCTAAATAAACCTCTGTCTTTGTCTCTGGAAAAAGAAAATTGAAAACAAAATTAATTAATACATATTTTTCTTGCTTAAGCTTTTAAAATCTGGACAGTAGAAAACTGGACCAGTTTGTGACACCTACTAGATCATGGGCTGATGTTTACTGGATATAATGGAAGTTTTTTGGTAGCAGCTGTGAGTGTGTATGACAACCAAAGGGAAAGAGGGGAACCAGCACCCCTTAGAAGTAATGAGATAGATATCCCTGAGAGACTGTGGCAGTCTCAAGCGGGGTAGTATATATTTTATTGATATAAAGCACTTTTTGCAAATATTTTTAAAATAATAGTGTGATATACCGTGTTCTATGTTGTCATTTCTGTACAGCCAATTGATTCTCACAGAATGTTATTTTTATTTTGCTGACTTTGTTTTAGTAGCCCACCACCAATGGCTATAATTGATGAATACCTATTGTTCCAAAATGAATGATGTCTCAATTTCATTTATGTAAATGAGTAAGATAAGAGAGAAATACTGACAAACCATGTTGAAAATATAGTAACTTGGTAATGATATGCATATTTTATTTTCTGAATCAGATAAGAGTCTCTACAAACTGAGATGATATTTTTAAACTATACTCAATGTAACACCTACAGATATGACACACTTTTGATAAAAGAGAATTTGGTGTAATTAAAGGCAAAGTACCAAGAAGGAAAAGTACAAAGGAAGAAAAAAAAAGTTCAATGGAGTATGGAAATGGAATGGTTTCAAGGTTAGCAACTGAATATTTAAATGGAAAATAGGAGCCAGACTGTGAAACCTCTTACAGGTTAACCTAAGGAATTTGGATTCTATTTTGTGGAAAAGAGTATTTTTAAAAAGCTTAGTAAAATAGTAAATTTGATGGCTACATTTGGGAAATTACTAAATGTCAGAAAGGGTATTGTAATAATCTAAGTGAGAGATGATAAGAATCAAGACCCAGGAAGCGACTGGGTAGAGGAGACATCATCAAATAGAAATGCTCAGCCCAACTAAATATGAATGGATAACCAACATTTTGTTGGAAATGAGACAGGGTAAAATTCACTATAGAATGTCTAATTTTAAACAGTATATAGATGGCTATACCATTTACAGAGAGAGAAAATATGAGAAGGGAGAGTTTGTGAAAGGAAGATAAAACTTTCTGCTTTCATCTGTGGATCTCTGGGTGCTGGCTGAACTTATAGTTGTATATGTTCAGAGGTAGAAATTGGATCTGGAAGTGTGTAAACAGCTGAGGTGATAGCATAGGTGCAAGGATAATTTCAGTTAAAGCAGTGGATGTCAGATAAAATAAGCTGTGCCTTTCAATTTATCAACCGGATCCCAGATAATCATTGATGGGACTCCCAAGAGCAGTGTGTGAAACTGGATATTAATAATTTAAAATGAGTGGGAGCTGAGAAAGAGGAAACACTGAGCCTCTTTCAAGTATCTTGGTGCTGAAATAACAGAAGAAGACAAAGAGAGAGCTTAATGAAAAGAGAGCACCGCACTCCTACGTGGTGTTCATTTCTATGTCTTCAGTACTTAGCGGTTCCACCTATGACAATATTTTTGTACAGGAACTGTCACCTCAAGTTATACTTTACATAATGATTATGACAACCTTTTCTAAGATTAACATGAAAACAGTAAATTAAAACAAATATATTCAGAAGTGATAAATTATTAACCTATGACAATTTCTTTTTAGTCCCTTACTTCACACGGGGTGAAGTTCTTAGAGTTATTATTTTCATTATGTTAAGTATATGTCAATCTTATAGAAGATGTCCATCATTTAAATAAGAGCAAGAACAATTCATTTGCAGGAAATCTCAGGTGAGGGAGAGAAAAGATTCGAAGTACTAATGCCAGTTAAATAGCTCAAATCTAAGCAAGGATCTTTTTATCTGTCTAGAAGCAAAGAAGTCACACAGAAACACTGACACATACATGCACACACACACACACACAGACACACATACACACACACACAAACATTGGTTTATCATAAAAATTACCTAGTCAATCACAAAGATTTCTTTCAGAAAGATTTTAGTTTTGTTAGGGAAGAAGGTTCACTTTCCACCAGAATATGTAAATGCATATTTGAAGAATCAAAGATTTTCTAAGTGATCAATAGCATCTCTAACTTGAACACTTTTTAATTTTAAGTATAGGTAATTCTACTGTTTAGAAATGTATTAAGAGAAAACGTTAAGGCACAATTTCTTTGGAATTTTGAATAAGACTGTGAATCCTATATGGCTTTAAAAAATTTCAATAGAAAACTAAATCTTTTATAAATATTCTGTTAAAAAATCATGTAAATCACCTATCAGCCACCTATATATGTAAACTACTTTTAATGGTATTGAATGTGACATTATACGTTGTATGTCTTTTGTGATTGTAGTAAAGCAATGAGAACTTATTTAACTAATAAAATACAAGAGACACCATTTATGAGGGAGTACACTTTAAACATTTGCATCTTTCCAGATTTTTAGTGTGGATATAATTATATAGACTACTTTTATGTTATCTTATTTTAGTTTTATTACAAGTAACACTTCTACTTAGATTTATGTGCTGTCTCTGTATATGTTTATACAAAATCATATCTCTCTGATGCCTGTGCTTGCCTGAAAACTATCATTTCAGCTAACTTATAATATGTATTATAGTGTATGATGAAAGTAGAGTCACAAGCCAGATATTCTTGGTTGAACCTCCAGGGTTTCAAGAAGACACTTAATTTTTATTGAAAGGACTCAAATTCATATGATAAGTGTTGTAAATGTTGTTCCTGAAGTATTGTCAGGATAAAATAACGAGGGGAACTGAGGACCTAAGTAGGAAGTTGAAAGTGCATGCAGATGGGTAGAAATTAAGGCAGGGACAAACACAAAGCCAATTTTCTAAACTGTCAGATGTGTTCTGAGAACTGAAAACTATAGGGAAATAACAAGGGTTTACAGAATGCATAAAAAAATAGGTATCAGAGTATTTGTGAAATCATAAATAGTCATTTCCAATTATTTACTATACTTTTTCCTAACAGAGAATTATCTCTGACTTGCTTGAAATAAATCTGTATTGTCTTCTTGCAAAAGGAGCAGGAAGCACGTATTTTACACCATTGACTTGGAAGTGTGATTTCTCTTGGTGAATAATGTGACATTATGGCAATTATTTTTTTAAACTTTCATATAATTTTTTTGGTGCATTGTAGTTTCACATCATAATGTAGTTCAGAGTGATAGTGACATACATTCATGCAGCACTTGGTGACTCTTGATGGTTTCCTGTGCTGAAAAACTTTTTAGTTTAATGTCATCTCATTTATTAATTCTTGTTTAATTTCCTGAGCTTTGGGGGTATTACTGAGGACATTTCTACCTGTGCCTATATGTTGGAATGTTAGACCTGTGTTCTCTTCTAGTAGTTTCAAAGTCTCTGGTCTAATTTCCAGGAATTTGATCCATCTTGAGTTGACTGTTTTACAGGGTGAAAGGCAGGGATTTGATACAATTTTTTCCACAAATGGATAATCAGTTTTCCCAGCACTATTTGTTAAAAATGGCATGTTTGTTGAAAATCAATTGGCTATAAGTGTGTGGATTTGTTTCTGTATCTTCTCTTCTGTTTAGTGGATCTATGTGTCGGTTTGGGGTCAACACTATACTGTTTTTTATTATCATACCTCTATAGTATAATTTGAATTCAGGTATTGTGAGGTTTCCTGCATGATTCTTATTGCTGAGAACTGCTTTGGCTATTCTAGGTTTTTGTTTTTCATGTGAAATTTAGAACTGATTTTTATAGCTCTGTGAAGAATAACATTGGTATTTTAGTATGGATTGCATTGAGTTTATAGATCACTTTTGGTACAATGGCCATTTTGATATTATTTATTTTGCCTAACCAAGAATGTGGATGATATTTCTATTTTCTAAGATCTCCTTCAGCTTCTTATTTAGTGATTTATAATTCTCATTGTAGTTCTTTTACCTCCTTGGCTAGATTAATTTCTAGGTATTTTACTGTTTTTGAGGTTATTTTGAATGGAATCATTCTCTGGCTTTCTTTTTTCAGTGGATTCGTGGTTGGCATATAGGAAAGCTCCTGAGTTATATAGATAGATTTTGTATCCTAATGCTTTGTTGAATTTATTAATCAGCTCTAGAAGTCTTTTAATTCAGTTTTTTGGGTCTTCTAAGTATAAGATGATGTCATCGGCAAATAGAGATAATTTCAATTTTTCTTTTCCTATTTGTATTCCTTTGATGCATATGGCAACTATAAATAGAAGCCCTAAGAGCCATTGTTGGTTTTCTGCAACTTTGTTGATTTTGTTTGATTATTTTTGTTTTAAATCTTCTATAAGACAGTATATCATAATATTGAGTAATTTTTATTCATCCTAAAATGAAGGAAAATGGGGCATAAGTAGAGCTGCCAGAAACTTCAGGAAAAAATGTTTGTCATAAGCCATTGATATTTTGGGGTGGTTTGTTAATATGTTACATCTGAGTAGGTCAGAAGTTATACATGAAGTGAAGTATTATCACATAAATATATACATGAAATTGGATCTAAGGCTGTGTAGTGAGTGTCAAGTAAACTGATGGAAAATGGCAACCTATTTAATGTATTGATGACGTTTTATAAATTAACTAAATTAGTAACAATATTCTCTCTACTATCTTTCAAGTCACATAATGTATGTAACACTTGACTTTTGGAAAAAGTACTTTATACTTTTGATACTATTTGATAGGTGATATAAATGTGGATGCCATTCAGACTTGAAAGAGAAAGGCATTCTGAAACATACAAACTTGAGAACATTAGTCTAAGTAAAATGAGCCAGTCATAGAAAGACAAATCCAGCATGACTCTGCTTACATGATATATTAAATCCATGAAATCAAAAAAATGAAAGGTAGTATCCAGGGATTAGGGAAAAGAGTAAATAAGTTTTGTAATCAGTGAGCATAAGATTCAATCTGGCAAGAAAAGTTTTTGAGATATATGATACAACATTGTACCTAGAGTCAAAAATACTGTATTTTATACTTAAAATTCATTGAGAGGGTAAATTTCATATTACAAGTTATCATCATACAATTATTTTATTTGGCAATGATATATAAGTTAAATACTTACAATTATCTAGTTTTTACATTTAGTCTGTGCTATATTTTGAAATATTAAGACCTTATAATTGCTTTATATTTTAAAAATACCATAGATAAATGTCATTAACTATAACCCTTGCTGTACTCTGGAGTCATATAATTAACAACTGTTGTCATTCAGCTTCCTAGAATAAAAGCCTGAGGCTCAAAGGGACTTATAGTACTTGCCCAAGTTCACATGACCAGTGAGTTGGAACTGAAGACAGTTACCTGTACCTTGACTTCAAGACTTTCCTTAATTTAGTATTCTTTTCTCGTACAGAAATAGAATTCCTTCTTGGAGTAATGTTCTTTTAAAAGCCACTCTGTTGTTATTTCTATTGCTTCTCACCTGTCTGCACTCCTTTCTTTCTATCCCTTCCTCCTTTCATCAAGTTATCAGTCATCACTACTTCCTATGCACTGGGGTCACTGCCAAACAAATACAGAAGAAGAAAAAACTTTCTTTGATCATGAGAAAACTTAATCATAGAGATTGACATAAAGTAATTAATATAGTATCAGGCACTAAGAAGCAAACAGGTACACATTTCTATATAGCACACAAAACATGTAAGCATGCATATCTGATATTTGAAAAAAGCCTTCAGAGAGGAATATCAGCTAAACCATATCTTAATACAATCTTAAAAGAAATGGGCAAGGGTAAACGTGGTCCAAGTTAGAAGCTCTCAGCTCAGCAAGAGAAAAGACAAAAATCTTCAAACCATATGTTATTGTCTTTATTTAACAAGCAGTAACATGACCTAAATGTACACTGGAAAGATAGAAACCAGTCATGGTGGTGCACACCTGCAATCCCAGAGCTTATGATGCTGAAACAGGAGAATTCCACGTTCGAAGCCAGCCTCAGCAACTTAGCAAGACTCTATTTCAAAATAAAAATAAAAACATGGTGGGGGTATAGCTCAGAGGTATAATGTCTGTGGGTTCCATCCCTAGTACCAAAAGAAAAACAGAGATACATATGGTGAGAGAATAAAATGTAGATATAAACAAGATATCTTAGTGTATTGTGTGCTATTGTAACAGGGTACAATATCTGACACTGGGTGATTTTCAAAGAACAGAAATTCACTGGGTGTGTGGATTTGGAGGCTGGGAAGCCCAACAACATAGCACCAGCATATGAAAATGGTCAGCCAGTTTTGTTAACCCACAACATAATGTAGAGGGGCAAGGGAGCACTGAGAAACAGGGAGAGGATGTGGACCACATTAGTCCTTTAGCAGGACCCCACTACTCTGCTGACTAACCTGCTCCCATGCTTGTGGCATCAGTCCATTCATGAGGGCAGAGCTCCATGAACCATTCATCCTTTCAAGGTCCTATCTCTCTTCCCTTTGTCATTATTTTCTATAGTTTTATTGGTGCACCATAATTATCCAGCATGATGAGATTCAAAGTGATACATTCATTTGCCCACAACACCTTAGCAATTTCCCGAGAGTAAAGTTAAGGTTCCACCTTTTAATTCTCAGTGGCAATTCAATTTCAGCAGGAATTTTGAAGGAAACATTCAAGCCATAGCACAGGTTCAGATTATAAACTCATTTAGATTTAATTTGAAGGCAAAATAAATTAATTAAAAGTAAGTTAAAATTAACTTTAAGTAAATAATGTTAGATGCGTAGATGATTGAAATGTCATTAATGACAAGATATGTTTTTAACAGTGTCAGTCTGGTAAAGTGGACCACTTCCAGAAGGTGTATAGACTCACTCTTTGATTCATAGATGGTGCCTCTCACTGTCCTTGAATGGCAGAAGGAGCACGGGAGCTCTCTGGGCTTCTTGGGTAAGGGCATTAATCCCACCCATGACGGTTCTTCTGTCCTCGTGAACTAATCACCTCCCAACGGCTCCATTTCCTTATAAGTATCATATTGGTTATCAAGTTTTAGCATATTAATTTTGGAGGGACACAAACATTAGACCAAAGCAGTCTCTTATACTTTGTATCTCAGAAATACATCTGCTAAATGTACAGAGTGCCTTCTTTTACAAATACAGTCAATTCACAACTCAGTTTGTATGGGAGTATTTTCTTAATATAAAAAGATTTTTAAAATTCCTAATAAAATATTTTACACTGTAAATCATTTTCCATTAAGAAATTTTAAATTTCTAAAGTAAATGTCCAGTTCATTTTCAAAGGCCCTTATGAGTTCCAATTAGTTAAATGTAAAAAATCATCTCAAATTTTATCTATTTATTCTTCCATATTCCTAGCTTTTTTATTATTTCATTTAAAATAGGTAATCCCACCTTATCTAAATCCTGCCTGGTTACAGGAGAAGGCTATCAGGAAACCAAAAATGTTTATGCAAAATTATAAAATAGTATCTTCTTCCCTAACACTTTTATTCTGTATTTTTCTTGGATGTATTTGAGCATTGTTTTCTCAATGTGGAGATAACTGGTATTTCCTTGGGGAAAGCAAAGAGCCATCCATTCATATAAATTAAATATTAATATTTCTTACTCTCTCTTACATACACACACAACCATGTATACCACTTAAAATCATCAACATGGGAATTTGCCACAAAATGGCAATTTAAAGATAGGGGAAAGGATACAGGATTTTACCTTGGTGATCCCTCAGAGGAAAGTAGAGTGGTAAGACAATGTGCCCTGCCTTGAAACATATGTAACTTGGAAAAGGAGCAATCTGAAGACAGAGTGGAGTTTGCTTATAGATACTGAGCTAATGTGTGTATATAAGTCAGTTACTGGTCCTAATAATAAAATGATGAAATGCATACCACCTTGTGACTTAGATTCCAAATAAAATATACACATGCAAACTATAGTAAAACATGGAAGCAAAAACCTGTATTTTATGATCATGATGTAGAGGAGAGGACTAATGACATAGGACCAAAATGTATCATGTTTTAAACATGTTTCTCTAATATGAGCTATGCAGACACATCTCCATATTTTTGAGACTTATGCATAGTGCTAAATGTGTATAGTTTTATTAGAAGCATTTTTGTATGTCATATTGAAAAATACATTGAAATACTTCATTTAAAGAATAGGAAGAATCTGAAAAAACAAAATACTATTTACAGTGTCTTTGCTCATCAATGGTGTAGCTGTGTTTTAATTCCAGTTCATCATTATAATAGACTATCCATGGAAACCTAGTAACTTTTCAAGGAAGTAGTTTGAAAGAATAAAGATCATCTAAAACTGATGATTTCTTGAGAAAAAAAGAATGCTACTCTGAGAAAATCATTCCCAAATTATTTGATATTTACCTGAAGCCTAGCAGCTGCCACCCAGCTCTCTATGCCTGCTAGCTTTTTTGTAGTCAGGCTTGTTTGCAGAAATAGATAGTAGCATGATATATCTTCTTATAAAACTTGATAGTTTTTTTCCATAATATTTACTTTTCAAGTCAATGTAAAAAGACTGAAAATTTTACTTGAAATTCAGTCACACATAACTGAGGAATGAAAAAATATACTGACTTGTATGATTTGCAATAAATCACAAAATATAATAAAATAAATGCACTAAGCAAAATATAAAGACAAGAAGTACATATCTGCCAGAAATATATAATTGTATTTGTCTACCATGCTTCCTAATCTACAAATGAGTTGACAAGATGTATATGAAAATAAAACGTAATGGTGAACTTTAGATATATAAAATACATTTTACTTTAATGTTTCCTGTATTCTAATGCACTTCCAAACATAAAAGGTTCTTGGTACTTTTTATTTATCCATTTTTTATGTATTGTGCAATGGTACAATATTTCTCACAGCTTAAACATTTCTACATTTTATACCACATATGTAACTGGTCACTCAAATTGACAGGCATATCTCAAGCAGAGTTTTTTTTTTTTTTTTTTTTTCAATAGGTGGAATGAGGATGGAAATAAAAATCTATCTACCAGAAGAATTGATTCTTAATGGAAAAAAAAAAAACCTCTCTGCCCTTAGTGCTGTCAGTTGACTGATAAATCATAGATCAAAATCCTTCCTATAAAATATTGAAGGAAACCCTCTTCAGGCCCAGACTTTAATGACTCGTGCATACTAAAGACTATTTGAATCTAAAATAAATTCAGCACGTTATCCTAGGATCCAATTTTCTCCAAGCCAAAGGCTATCTGCTCAGTAGGTCTATGATCCTTATTGTGTATGTGTGTGTCTCAAGAAAGAGAAAGAGAGAGATGTGCTCACATTGTGCTGTATATCAATTTCTCCAGGAAAATAGCTATAAGTGATATATTGTGCACATTTATGTATTTTCAATAAAGATTTTAAAATAAAGAATTTAATTAATAGATTTTAGAATGTAAATCAAAGATTAAAGTAGTTATTAGCAGATCCTTTTAACTTTAATAACATTTTACTCAACATTCAATCAATATGAAATGTTAGTGAGATACATTCTTTCTCTTTCGATGGTAAATCTTTTAAATCTAGTGGACATTTTACAACTCTAGAATATAGACTCTAGTTTTAAAAATATTTATTACTGATCATACAAAAATGCTTTTAGCATAATGCCCAAGAATAAATTCAGAGTTGAAGTTGGGTGTGGCAGTGCATGCCTGTAATCCTAGAACTTCAGAGGGTGAGACACTCAGCAAACTAGGAAGATTCTGTTTCCAGAACAGATAATAACAATGTCTGGGGGTATAGCTGGGAGGTAGAACACCTCTATGTTCAGTTCAATTCCCAGTAACTAACACACACACACACACACACACACACACACACGCACACACAGGAATGAACACATAACTACTGAAAAGTGTTTTTTTTTAATATATACTTTTTTTTTTCCAGGACCTAGGACCTATCTTTAGGATGAATATACCTATTTATCTTCTCACTACTTATTTCTCTGTAGGTAGGCACTGAAATAGTAACTGAAGTGATATAACACCTAATACATACTGGGTATATTGAAAACACAAATCAAATTAAATATGTAATGCTAACTTTGTTGGACAATAATTTCATTCTCCTTCCTCTGAGCCTTCCACATCCAAAGCCTTAAACTTTAAATTTCTTTTTCTTCGTTCCAAACTCTGATCAAATACACTGCTCTTCTCAGGTATTATTACTTCTAACCTCTTGTCGAAATTGACAGATATGCTTCGGGTTAAAGAATGGTCACCAAACCATGTTTATATCTTTGGGTTAACCTGTCTGGGAATTGGAATGACAATTCTTTATTTTCTGATTAGCTCTTGAACCCTTAACACAAATATTTAATAATTTTTTTTCAGCTCTTCCAATTGACTTGATCAAGAACACTGGACTAAATTACCTATTTTGCCCTTCTGGGAAGTAAAATCAAATGCAACCCCATTTCACATTCTTGGTAACATTTCCAGCCTCTGGGATTCCTGTAGGGAGCTCCGTTCCACCACTTAAACTTCTTGGTGCTAAAAGAATGTGTCTCTGGTTTTGTGAGGGGTTTGGAAATACTTTTTTAGTCATCAGGTCTAATTAATATATACAAACCCATCAAACTGGCTTTGATTCTTCTCTTTGTTTCTGTTGGTAAAGAGAATTTCACAATTTTCTGCAACTTCTCTTATGTACAAGTTTCATTATAATCAACATTTCTACATGTTTGTAGTGAGAAGTATATTTGTACTTGATGATTTAGACTGGCATCATGCATGGGCTTTGACATTTCACATGTATAGTACAAATTCAGCCTTTTGTTACTTCTAGTATGTATCTTGTCATTTGGTTTTAAATTCCTTTGCCATCCTGCCATAGATCATCTGTTTTCTTAGTTTTTTTGTTTTTTTTTTTCTCTCTTTTCCTTCATGTTCTGTTATAGTTTAATTGGATCGTGATGAATTTTCAACTCAGTTTGATTTTGTCAATGCAATTTTAGGTCTCTTGTTACGGAGAATGTATCTTCTAACATAACATTAAAAGTGGAAAATAAATTGAAATTGTCTCCTAGACTTTGCAAACAATTTCTAGAAATAAGTTGTGCTTAGGTATACATATGATGCTTGTATGTCTTATTCTGTCTTATGCTTACTAATAATACATCTTTTTTCTTTTAATGTTTCCATGATCAGTTAGGACTTACTGCACAGACTTATTAACACATAACTTTTGACTGCACTCTATACTTAGTAATTGATTCAAATCCCTCTTGTGTTCTACTTTTTCTTGACTGGCTGATATGCACAGTTCTTTTCAAATTCTGTCTTCCTTAAGGAACTCTGTCTGCTACCATAACTCCAGCTTTTAGCTATAGTATTTTCTTCATTGCCTAGTTTTTCAATATTTCATATATCCAAATATTGTGAAGTTATTATTAATTCTAATATGAGCAATAACTCTCATAGGAGGATTTCCTCCAAAGATCATTGTTTTACTTGGAATCAATCTTGTACTTCCTAGGATACTATAAACTCCTAACAATCCCTACCAATATCCTACACCCATCATAATTCTCTTTTGCCATTCAGTAGGTTTCCAAATTATTGATATTCCATATTAAAAGAAAGCAGGAGCAGTGAAAACTTTGGCACAATGCTCTATCCATTATGCAAAATAGTATAAGTGCCAGAAAACTACTGACCTCTACGTTTCTGGTTGATTTGAATCATGGGTCTCTGAATTCCTATAAATTATAAAAGTAGGTACTAAGTGTCTTTTAAACTTGCCTTTAATAATTTTCTTTTGCAAAGAAAGCTTGTGTTTTAGGTCCTACATTGAATGAATGACTGGTAAAAGACTTTTAATTCATTTTGAAGAAAATAATTTAATGAAGGAGGGATAACCATTTTAAAAAATGGTACTGGAATAAATGTCCATCCAGAGGGAAAAAATAAGCATCAATAGAGTCAACCTGTCAAGAATCAAAATGACTCATTGACTCAAATGTAAACACTAAAACTGTAACACTTCAAGATAACAAAAATGAAGAGACACTTTTGGACCTTAGACCAGTTATGAAACTTGAAACCAATATCACATTCCACAAAGAAAAATTGACAAAGTATCAAGTCAAATTGATGAAATGAAACAAAACAACAATAGCAAAAAAAAAAAAAAAGTTGCTCTGTTAAAGAACCTGTTAAAAGTATAAAAAAACAAACTGTACAGTACAAGAAAATATTGCAGACTACATATCCTAGAAAACTTTTATTTAGAATATAAAAGAATTCAAAATATAACAACAGAAATTAGGCAAAAGATACATATTCTTTATCAAAGGATATACATAATCACAAAGATGTTCAACATCAATATTCATTAGGGAAATGCAAATTAAAATCACAATAAGACATCACTACATACTTATAAGATTACTATAGGAGGTTAGGAATGGGTAAGGGTGTGTTTTGGCCATCAAGGGAACTATGTTTTCTTTTTGCCCTTCTTATATAGACACATACATAATATCCTCGATTTTGCCTCTTGGTCCTAAAAGTCTAAAATATTTATCATCTGCTACTTTACAGAAAAAGTATTTTTTTCTTGATCCATATTCTCTCTATACCAGGAGTACTCATTCCTGTACCCTTCTCCTATAATTTCACACATTTTTCTCTCTTCAATGCTTAGATGCCCAGTGCCTTCGTGCATCATGCAATCTTCAGCACAGCCCTGGCAAGTTTGACTAACATTACACTTGGCTCTCAAGAAAACAACATCATATGTTTCAGCTATTGATAGAGCAGAATTTATTGGATGCTTCTAGCTGCTAGTGTTCAAATATGTTTTTAAATAAAATAATTGTCCTGCATGCTTTATTTGAAAGGTGATATTAATTTGTTCTCTCTGTAAAGGAACAAAGAGAAAAATTGATATTTTAGTTTTTTTTTGGTAATTTAACTGTCTGTTTCAAAAGAAACTTGCTTTACCTTGTTCTTTGTCACACACAGGTAAGGGTTATGGCAGCATGAGTCAGAAAGATGATGTAGAGGTCTACCACATACATTTCAATTTCATTCATTGCACTTTGCTAAACTGAAGGGAAGGGTGTGTAGGAGTATGCATGCACCCTGCTTCTACAGGCATGGCCTGCATGTTGGAATTCCAAACTTTTGTGCCTGTGCTCAATGACCTCACCCAGAATGAAGGATCTTTGTTTTTATTCTAACATGCTTCTGTTTGTCTTTGACTTCTTGAACAAAAGATGCCCTTATACTTCCAAAAGTGATTTCCATTTCCAAAACAGAAAAATGCTGAGGAGTCCAAAACTTTCTACTCATGAAGTTTTGTCTTTTTGCTGAGAATGCCACCCTTTCCCAAGGATCTCTGTTAGCAAAGCTTTGACAGCACTGTGACACATATACTCCTTCTTTCAAGAGCATCTGGGTGCCAAGCATTTTTTCCTGGGGACATTGCTTATCTGAATAGAGTTATAATTCTATTGAGGAAAGAGACAATCTCTAATAGACAGATAATAATGCTTGCTGCGTCTACCTAACATGTAGTTACATAGAACTTTCATATTTTTATTTGGATACATATCTTTCACAAATACAGAGTATATGTGCTTGAGGGAGGCTGACTTTCTCAATCCAGAGTTTGCTACAATATGTTCTAAGCAAACCGGGGTAATCCTCACTGCTATTGGTCAGAAAATCGCTATCCTAATTTAATCATTGCATAGCATTCCCCAATTCTCACAGATTATCTCAGAAATGAGCTCATTATTGAATTCGAGTCTGTGAGTCAGAAAGAGAATTGTGATGAAAGCTGACAGGAACAAAGTTTCCTGGGTCTCATGAGAAAACTAGAAAATGCCTTTCAAACTTATGGATGATCTATCCTAAGGGTATGAAGTCAGAGAATGCAACAGCTCTGCAGTCCTATGAGATAGGACAGCTTTGGAATGAATGCAATAGCATAGAAGGTAGAACAAGAAGAAAGTGAGTAATAGGTGATTTCATTAAGCCACTAAATCCATCAACTTAGAAACCTGCCCCACTGCCAACCATTCTTGATTTTAGGTTTTAAGCTACTCTATTTTGCTTTCTAATACTTTCTTTTTTTATTTTTATTTTTATTTTTGGTGGTTCTGGGGATTTAACTTAGGGGCATTCTACCTCCGAGCTACACCCCCAGCCCTATTTTTTTTATTCTTTATTTTGAAACCGAGTCTCACTAAGTTGTGGAGTGCCTCACTAGGTAGCTGAGGCTGGCCGCAAACCTGGATCCTCGGGTCTCAGCCTCCCGAATGCTGGGATTATGAGCATGCACCACCACACCCGGCTGCTTTCTAATACTTTCAACCCCAAAATATATAATGGACACTATTCTCCCTTGATTTTAAATTACTATGTTGCATTTATCTTATGATGAATATTTTTTGCCCTGGCCGGTGGGGGTTGGGAACGGGAGACCTAAAGGAATGAAGCAAACAAGCTACGCAAAGAACGGAGGCAAGACAGGATTCTGATCAAGCCTCAATCTTTATTAAGGAAGGGTCTGCTTAAATAGCTAGGTGAGGGGTGGGGTCAGGGGGATCAGATAAGCTTGTGTGGGCTTGCATGATTGGTCAAGGTTGACAGTGTCTTTATCAGGGAGGGTCTCAGCAAGATAACAGATAGAACCTGT
This sequence comes from Graphiurus murinus, assembly GCA_004027655.1. Lineage (NCBI taxonomy): Eukaryota > Metazoa > Chordata > Mammalia > Rodentia > Gliridae > Graphiurus > Graphiurus murinus. The sequence goes on along the minus strand of PVLC010001889.1, from coordinate 465 downwards.
TTTTGCATAATCTCTGTGGCTGCTGAGGAGGAGTTTCCTCAAAGTGTAAATTCCAACTCTGATCAGCCTCCCTGCCCCCCTGACATCTCCTCCCTTTTCGTTTTATAGGGAGTGGGCTTTGATCGAACGGGGGAGACATTGACCTAGTTCCTCCCGTGGGCTATGCCCACTCTGTATGTCTCTTGACATCTTTTTGGGAGGAGAGGCAGAGCCAAGTTGTTTTTGTGGTACTGGGGATTGAACTCAGGGGCATTCTACCTCCGAGGTATACCCCCAGCCCTAGTCTATTAGGTGATGTCAACCTCTATGCAAACCAGGTATACTCCCAGAGAAATCCGGAGGAGGTCAATTGCGACCTTTCTCGTGCAATGCTTTGCTCTGCACCCGGTTCGATGCCCATACCTGGCCTCTATAATCCAGGTAAGCATCTCTCCGGTTGAGATGCTGTCCCCGTGGGGATGGGGC
>PVLC010001888.1:88104-129015 GCA_004027655.1 Graphiurus murinus | reverse complement strand
AACTCTAATACACTGTTGGTGGGATTGCAAACTAGTGCAACCACTCTGGAAAACAGTATGGAGGATCCTCAGACGAATGGGAATGAACCTACCATATGATCCAGCAATACCACTTCTGGGTATCTACCCAAAAGAATGGAAACCAAACTATCAGACCGACGTATGTGCATCTATGTTTATAGCTGCACAATTCACAATAGCCAAACTATGGAACCAGCCAAGATGTCCATCGACAGATGAATGGATTATAAAACTATGGGATATGTACACAATGGAATTTTACTCAGCTATAAAGAAGAACAAAATCATGTTATTTGCAGAAAAATGGAGGCAACTGGAAAACATTATGTTAAGTGAGATTAGCAGTCACAAAGAGTAAAAAAGCATGTGTTCTCCCTAATTTGGGGATGTTAGGGAGAAGATGGGGCATAAGAGGGTCTCCAGATGAAAAAGGAGAGACCCTCGAAAGCAAAGAAGTTGATTTAGCCGAGGGGGTTGGATGGGGGCGGGGGGCACACTAATGTATACACTAATGTATACACTAATGTATATCAAGGTCACTCACTAAACTGAACTTGAGAGGGAGGGAGGGCGAGGGAGCGGGGTGGGAATTTGGGGAAGGGGTCAAATGAGAATTGTGAGCACATGTATCGTTATCAATATGCACGTAACAAAGATGTATGCTTACAATGTATGAATAAAAATAAAATTTTTTTTTAAATGTTGGTTTTTTTTGGTGGGGGGGTGAAAAAATAAACGGAAAAACCAAGTTCACACAATGGTGAAGCTGTGATTTGAATTAAGGCAACTTACTCCAAAGCCCTGTGCTAAGCTATATCAGCATCATGCTTCTCATCTAGTGGAGGAATTACTGTTAGGTTCATTTAGGGTTCCAGGAAAACACCATGCCCATTTTGATATGTTGAAGTTTAAGAAGAATGTAGAGCAAGGAGTTTTACCCTGGGATGAGTGGATCCTTGGTCTATGGTTATTCCTCAGGGGTCTAGGAATCTCATGAAAATTGATTGGATAATTTGTGTATATCCATAAATGCATTTTTTTTCCTTGGGGCAAAGCCCATAGCTCTCAACAGATTCAGAGAGTTTTAAAGCTACTAAAAGATTAAAAAGCACAGATGTTGAGAAAATATTTGAGATTTTCCTGAGATATAATAGGTGGCTTTATTTGAAACATTACCACAGATTACTTTATATTCTCTACAAAGGAGATTTTGGTTAAGAGATCAGGAATTAATGTTACTTAAGCACAGCCAAGTGCTTCTAGCGCTTAACATATGCTAGCCTTTTAAAACTCTTGTATCATTACCAGAAAGATACTTTTTGCAAATGTAAAACCTGAGGCCCCTAGTGATAAATGGCAGGTCTGGTATGCTCAGATCTATCAACGATGTGTTTAGACACAGCCACTAAGTGCTGAGGGCATTCAGTGCAGAGAGCCTTCTGGAGCAGGTCTTTCAGCAGTTTCTATGGAAACTACAGATAGAAATTGAGGTGGGCGGCATATTGAGGCCATTTCGAAGCCCAGTAATTCAGGCCTGCTTTCAGCTCCTGTCTTGTGTGCTGCTGGCTTGCTTCACAGCACTGCATTCTGCGCTCTGGGACTCCCTTTTAGGCAAATCTAGCCCATGCCGCAGTAGGTAGTTTAGTGCCCAGGGTGCAAGATCACCAAAAATATTTCCTTGGTTAACTCGTAACATAATGCAGGCTTCTGATGGCTGCCGACCTTGTCTTCCTATCCCTATTGCCCACTTTTTTTTTTTTTTTTTTGCGGACTGGGGATTGAACTCAGGGGCGTTCTACCTCCGAGCTATACCCCCAGCCCTATTTTTATTCTTTATTTTGAAACCAAGTCTCACTAAGTTGCAGAGTGCCTCACTAGGTAGCTGAGGCTGGCCGCGAACCCAGATCCTCCGGGCTCAGCCTCCCGAATGCTGGGATTACAAGCGTGTGCCACCACGCCTGGCTCCCACTTTTTCTTTTAAGTCACAAAACAACTAGATTATTTACTATGTCTCCAATATTTTCTTAAAAGTTTCAAGCATTTCACAATAAATGTATTAATTATCCACAACTGTATATATTATTTGTTATTTAACAACAACAACAAAAAATCAATACTGTGTTAGTTTGATAGAGTTGCTATACAAAGTGTCAGAGAATGGCTTAAACAGCGGAAATGTATTCTTCACGGTACAGGAGGCTAGAAATCTGAGATGGAGATGTCGGCAGCATTGGCTCCTTGTGAGAGCTATGATGGAGTCTCTTCTTTGCTTCTCCTGGGGGCTCTCTGGCTGTCCTTGTTCTTTGTACAGTGGGTGCCTCACACTGATCTCTGCCTTCAGCCACCTCTTCCCGGTTCTCTCATGTGTCTGTCTCTTCACATGGTGTTCTTTTTAAAATTTTTATTATTGGTGTGTTGTAATCATGTATCTTTGTTAGGTACAAGCTGGTAAAGACATACATGCACACATTTCTTACTTAACCCTTCCCTAATTCCCGTCCCACTCCCTCCCCCCTCCTTCCTTCTCAAGTTCAGTTTAGTGATTGACTTTGATATGTTTGTGAAAGTACATCATGTGCATTAGGGTGTCCCCCCCTCATCACCTTCAGTTAAGTCACCTTCTTTGCTCATCTAAGGTTTCTCCTTCTTTGTCTAGAGTCCCTCTTATGACCCATTTTCTCCCTAGCTTCTGCATATTAGGGAGAGCATACAATTTTCCTATTGCTCATTTGAACCAACTTGCAGCATTCCTATTACCACAGCTGCAATCTAGTTTGCAACATCCCTGAAAGAGAAAACAGGAACTGGGATGGTGTTTCCTTATTCAGCTGTGACACCATGTACTGCTTGACCAGTGTCTCCTGTCCCATCACCTACCTTACCTGAGGATTTCTCTATGAAAAACTACTTGTTTGCCAAACATTGGGAAGTCACAGGCCTGGCTTTTGTAGTCTGATTGAGAATACTTTCTTCAGAGGAAGGTTTTAGAGAAGGAGGTAGGGTTACCCACCTGTGGACTTTTTTATAAAATGGGGGACTGGCATGTTGGATTTCTCCCAACACTGGGAAAGAGAAGGGCTTATCTCCCAGGTCTTCCTGTCTCTGCTGCAAGAATACAGCCCAGAAGTGCTGAATATCAGTCAGCTGTGGATTAGTATAATCATCTGGCTGAACAAGCCACCTTGCTGGAACAAGCCACTTAGGGGAGGAGAGTGGGTGCAGAGCAGAAGAGGTTGTAATGGAGCCAGTGTCACCACTGTGGCAGCATGAGAGATGAATGAGGGTTTACTTACATAGAAAATAGTTCCACGTAAGCTGGAACTTACTTGATGGTGCACACAAGTAATCCCAGTACTTGGGAGGCTGAGATAGGAGGATCGCAGGTTCGTAGACAGCCTCAGCAACTTAGTGAGGCCCTCTGCAACTTAGTGAGACCCTGTTTCAAAATAAAGTAATAAAACAGGGTTGGGGGTGTAGCTTGGAGGTAGGATACTCCTGGATTCTATCCCCAGTACCCCTCCTGCCATACACACACAATAGTTCCATGTAACACTATGTAACACTGAGAAAAGTTGATAGAGAACATATACTTCATACAATAAATGGGTGTTGTGCTTTACAAAAGATTACCCAAGTTTTCTTTTAATTGTGAATTGTCCTTTCTAATGCATTCTAAATAATTCCCTGGTTGTTGTAAAAAGGAGAAAAACTTTTTCTCAAAACTTTCTGAAACCTTCATATATCTGATTTCATTGTAAAATGTATATATCAATTACATTAGTATCCTAGGGTTGCCATAACAAAGTACCACAATCTAGATGTTTAACAAACAGAAATGTGTGTCTGTCTCCCACTTGTGGATGCTTGAATTCTGAAGCTAGGGTGTCAGCAGGGCCACACTCCCTCCAAAACCTGCAGGGTTTCCATACTTGCTTCTTCCTCCTTCTGTTGACTTGACAGCAGTCCAGACCCACATCTTCACATGGCGTCTTCCCTCCATGCACATCTGTGTCTGTCCAAATCCTCCTTTTTTCATAAAGACGTCAGTCCTTGGATTAGCACTTTTCTCCTCTTTTTTTTTTTTTTTTTGGTACTGGGGATTGAATCCAGGAGCATTGTAAGTCCTAGCTACATTCTAAGTTGTTGAGGCTGGCTTAAAACCTGCAAACCTGCTGTCTTAGCCTTCCAATTGCTGGGATTACAGGAGCCATCAAGCCCAGAGTATCTACCTTCTTGACCTCACGTTAAGTTGACTAAATCTGTAAAGACCTAGATACAAGTCAACATATAACACACTAATCATGACAGTATAGCATTTAAAAATACAATTATCTTTATAAATGAGTCTGTGTGTTATTATGAAATCATTATTTTCTAGCCTATCAAAGTACTTTCAGAGATTGCTATATTATTCAGTAATCAAGTATATGTCTCTCATTTAATTATTAGGCTTAATTAGCTGCTTTATCATTTCAATGCTGTTTAAACCACACAGTAGGAAAAAAAAAGCTTAATGTATTTCTGAGCTGACCTAAGCCCTTGGACATGGCTGCTCACAATGGTATCTCTTATTCCTTCGTATTCATCAATAACTGCTTTTTCCCTCTTGCACTGTGGGATGTTTTCCTTGGAACTGGCTTCTCCATCGAGTTTTTCTGTCATCTCATAGCAAGTTGAGGTTAGATTGAATAGACATGCAGCTCAAAGAGAATATGATTATCTTTAATAAGTAAATTAACAACAAAATCCTGGAAAAGAACGTCTAGAAATTCCCCTTCCATATACATCTCCCATGGCTGGGGGCACACAAAAGGAACCATTACATCCCCCTTGCCTGTACTTAGAAATACCATACATTACCTATAGAATTTTATTTTCTACACATTCAAATTTCAACCAAGACATAATTGTCAGGCACTGACCGTTGACAGTCCAGCTACATTCATGCACCAGTGACCATTGTGGGGCCTAAATTTTTAGCAGCTTTGTTTGATCGGAGAGTATAATTTTCTTACTTTGAAATAAGAGTATTCTTTTCTTATGTGTCTTAAAATACTTTACGCTTGTTTCTTTTAAGTAGATTTATTTGGAGAATATTATGGTATGGCAACTCAAATTCTTCAGATACTAGTCCATCAGGTCAGGCAAGAGATAGAACAAGTTCATGTGAGCATCTTATAAAGGAGTGGCTGTGACCACCTCAGTAGCTGTCTTCAGCTCCTATTTTATTACTGATGATTCATAATCCCAAATATGAAGTTTGGGGATATTTTCTCAAAAGGAGAAGCTCGGGGAAAATGTCTGAAGTGATAATATCAACTTCTTTTTTTCTTTCCTTATGAAACTTTAACGGCATATTTCAGTCTTGTGGAATCTTTTGTGTTATTCTGACTGTCGATAAGAACCAGGGGACTGTGTTGATGATTCTTGATGATTTCAGCAACACTTCCAAAGTACTGGAGAAGAAAACATAGGTGAGTTAGACATTAGAGTTTATGTTAACCTCATGTTTCACCACTCCTCCCATCTTCCCTCACCTTCTCTCTCTTTCTTTTCTGTCTCTCTCTTTTTGTACTGGGGGTTGAACCCAGAGGCATTCTACCTTCGAGTTATACCCCTAGCCCAATTTTATTTCTTATTTGGAAGCAAGGTCTCACTAGGTTGACAAGAGTCTCACTACTTGCTATGGCTGTCCTGGAACCTGTGATCCTCCTGTCTCAGCCTCCCAAGTACTGGGATTACAAGCATGCACCACCACGCTCGGCTCATCTCATCTTCTCAATTGAGTAAAAGTTATTAAATCCCAGCTGACATTCTGCCCAAAAAAGTCTGTTTTAACAAAGGCTGCAACATTCAAAGTGGCCAACTCTGGACTTTGCTATATGTAGTAAGACTAAAAACACACTAACAGCCTCAGAACAACATCTTAAAGAAATTATTTCATCAAATTGTGATATAATATTTTAATATCTTGATTTTTTGGGGGTCAAATGTGAAGCTTTATACAATTGATTATTTTACATTCTTTACAAAGCATAGATTCTCTACCATCTTGCACATGTCTTAGATACAAGGTGCTATTGTTTGGATCTTGACTGTCTCCTAAAGGATTGGTTCACAGGCTGGTGCTATTGGAAGGCAGTGGAACCTTCAAGAACTGGGGCCTAGAGGGAGGTTATTAGCTCATTGAAGGTGCTACCCTCCAAGGGGATTGTGGGACCCTGGCCGTTTCCTCGTTCTTTTCTGCTTCTAAGTCATGAGGTGAATGGTTTTACTCTGCCATGCACCCATCTTGCCATAGGTCCAAAGCAATGAGACCAATCATCATAGACTGAAACCTCCACAATTCTGAGTCAAAGTATCTTTCTCTTTATAAGTTGAGTATCTTGGGTATTTTCTTATAGAAACAGAAGCTCAGTAAAACCAAAGACTGATGTAATCATGGACTTTAAGATTTAGTACCAGGAAAAAGTTGCTTCCTAGATAAATTTGTGTTTTGTTTTTGTTTTCTTTTTCAATAAGTAAAGAAACCTTTATAAATCACCATATTTCCATCTCTGCTTGGCTCCTGATAAGCTTAGAGCTAGATTAGGGCCTACTTAATAATGACTTTTCACGCCAGGCTCTCACCATACATATTTATTTTTCCATATTTTAATCCCTCACATGTACAGGTTTTAATTTAAGGATGCCACAAATTTTGTTCTGAAAAGTGATCAGTTTTAAATAAAAGATTAAATAAATGTAAACTGATCACAAAATGAAATGTATTGAATGTACAAAAGTGCTGCAAGTCATCAATTAAATGCATTGAGAATAGTTTTTAAAGTGGTAATTGTTCTACCACAGTGTTTTAAATTCAGTAATTAGTATCTATTAACTTATTGTCTCTTATTTTTTCAGATAAAGACAAACATCTAGAATAAAAAATTAAAGCCTTTATTAATTGGATGGCTTCCAAAATTCTACATATTGAATAAGATATTCAGAACACTGGCCAACTTTTAAAAATGTAATGCCAGTCATCTTTTAGAAAACTGGCTATCTGAATATTGGGTCAGGGAGGAAAGGTAATGGAGACCTTCAAATAATTTTACCTTTATTCCTTACTTTCTCCTTAATCATTCATTCTACCTGTAATTGTCAATAAAAATATTTTATGATAAATCCTATAATACATTCAGGCATAGAACATTGTTAAGTCAAATGCAGTTGGAAGTTAAGTTTCTAGAATGGCCAGGAAAGTTTCTAAAGGGCCAGCAAATGAAATAGCACAACTTCTCTGAAGTGGATGCCAAGTGAAAAAGTATTCTGCATCAGAAAGTCTAGAAGAGAATGTCTACACTTACATAAATACTTCACTCTATTCCTCTAGTCTCTGAATATTTTTGAGAAATACTTTCTTGTAGTGGTTGGGGGATTGACATGTTTGCAGTGGGGAGTTTAATTGAAATATTTGAAGTAGAGAGTGGAATTGAAGCATATTTATAATTCAGTTGAAAGACAAATTAGGCATAATTTAGTTGCAGTTTTTTCCCTCAGTTTTTCCACATTAATTCACATTACTAGAGATATTTATATATGCACAAAAATTAGATTGATAACTCAAAGTCTCATGGCCAATAAGATAAAGCAGACAGTTTTCAAAGCTGTAAAATCACACAATACTGTTTCATACAATGCCAAAAGCAACTGTTTGAAAAGTTGAACAATCAGTTGGGTCCTTTTTTGACCCATATATATAAACACAGACTTAAAAAAATATATACACACAATTGGTATCATGTAATTAAAATTTTCATTTTCCATTTAGATGTTCAGTGTATAGAAGACATGATTTTTTAATATGGATAATTTAAGTAAGAGTTTTAATCTTTATTAGAAGATACTTTCAGATACCATTTTATAATAATCTACTACTTTTTGGTCCATGGGATTGATATGCTGGGAGCGGGGTGAGGTGTTGATCTAGTGATACTGAGGTTCAGATGAAGATTCATTAGGCCAAGAAGAATCCCTGCTTACTAGAGTTTCCTAGCAGGACAAGAAATCCCACAGGCCCTCTGGGTGATCAAATTTTATATGCGAGGATTTCAGGACCTTTAAATAGGACAGCTCCCTTACCCAACTATAAGCTTCTTATAGAAGAGCTAGATAGACTCCTGAGGAAGCTTTAAAATGAAACCAATTTCTCCAAAGTCACTCAGTCCTACTAGGTTCACTATTATCTCCTGCCTTTGGTATGATTGAAAAAAAATTGTAAAATAGTTTTTAGCAAGAATGAACAGTTTTCTGAGAAAAAAAAAGCAGACAGTTCTGTTAAAGTTTAACTCATATTAAATAACAATGCAATCTACACTTTAAAACCCACGTTTAGGCTTGACTAGTGTTCTCAGGTTCAAGAGTTTTACATTTTATAATTATCTGAAACTTCATTTTAAAAGTCCAAGCTATACAAATCCTAGGAGAAAAACTTCATGATGTTGGATTTGAAAATAATTCAAAAAACACAGACAACAAAAGCACAAATAAATAAATAGAATTACATCAAATTTGGAGCTTTTGTTCCTCAAATAACACAATAATCAAAGTAACATGAGAAATGGAAGGGGGAAGTTTTTGCAAATAATTTATCTATATGGGGTTACTAGTCAGACTATATGAAGAATTCCTGAAATACAATAACAAAAAAATTAAACAACCTGATTGAAAAGTGGACAAAGGATTTGAATAGTCATTTCTCCAAAGATCATGTGAAAATGACCAACAAAACAAAATGTGACTAAATGTGGCATTGCACATGTATCCCATTCTTTTTGTTTGTTTGCTTGTTTTTGTAGTACTGAGGATTGAACCCAGGGGCATCCAAGCTACACTCCCAGTCCTATTTTATTTTTATTTTGAAACAGGGTCTTATTAAGTTGCTAAGGCTGACTTCCAACCTGTGATTCTGCTGTCTCACCCTCCCAAGTACTTGGATTACATTACATGTATGTGCCACCGTGCCTGGCTTCAGATAGTTTTAAAAATGCTATTCTCTTCCTGTCAGTACTCAATCAACAATCTAATTTGTTCATTTAATAAGTAAATATCAAGTATCCACTGAAACCAGCCATTGTAGTCTGGTCCTGGAAATACAGAAAGTGTCAAGACATAGTCCTTGGCCTTATCCAGTGGAGAAGATTGGCACTTTGGCAATCATGACACTTGCTAACAAGAGTTGGGCTTGGAAAAGGCCTGGATCTTTCTGAAGGAATCTTGAAAATAAATATTTCTTAACTTGAACTTTGTTTATGCTATCTTCTCTGCTTAGATTGTTCTTCCCACTTATTTCCTTTTCCTTCCTCCAACTTTCATTCTATGAATTTAAACTTAACCCATCATTTAAGAAAAAGTATCACTCCCTTCTCGACCATTCATGGATTAGTCCAGCTTATATTTTAGGGCTAATTTATAGGGCCAGGCTGACTAAACTGAGATATGCTAAGCTTTGATGATGGTCTGGATTTAAGAGGCACTAGAGCTCATGTTTGGTTGACATTTAATACCTATATGTTATTATTTTTTTCATGCTGCAGGCCCAGAAGATCATTCTAGCCCAAGGGTTAGTCTAACATTTCAATTCCAGGATCTCTTGTGGATCCTTCTCTGATCACCTACCTTGGTACCCAAGTTGAAATTCTAGGTGTTGATTTTGAAACTTTAGACAATGACCTTGATTTTTACAACCTCAATCCTCTATGATATTTCAGTCTTGATTTACATGTCCTTTTGGATTAATATCTTCAGTCAGACTCACCTCCTATTAAGTAACTGGATTAAGGAGCAGGAGGAATATCACACTATTCTTTCCTCTTTTCTGTTTTCTCATAGGATATTCAGCCCAAACATAGTATTTTATCTTGTTCTCTGTTATGCCATATATGCAAGCTTAGGATAAAGTACTCTTGTATCCTTTTTCTTCCTTGTTAGCACCTAGTACAGTCTGGTGCCACACTGTGCTCAGTGTATAGTTACAGAGTGGAATTAAAAGAGCAATTACTGACCTCTTCACCATTTTTCTTTCTGCCCAAAGCAAACTGTTTTGTTGCTTCAATAAATCTCACAGGAATATTATATACTCGCTTATTAAAGAATACAACTAGTGTGTATGGCTGTTTGGAATCATGGCCAGAGCTTTTCCGAATAAGAAATGATCCATCCTGTTCAATAAGAGAAAAGCATAATTATAGTTAGTATTGCTTTTATTTGTACAGTCTAGACATCAGTTTATGATAAGTAACTATATTATATTCAAAAGGTTATTGTTTAGCTATAGTTTAAGTTATTAATTGGAGTTTATTTTATTTTCCAAGGAAATAGTTTAGCAAAATATAGAAAATCTATAGATCGTAGAAAATCTTAGGTGAGGTTAATGCTAGCTTTTTGATGTGTTAACTAAGGCATTATATTTATAGGATTTAGAAATGTGGGAAGGAACACATTAAGATAAAACCCAAAATACATTCCCAAACTAGGAATCATGTCTGCAAATTGTCTATGAATAAAGTACCAAATTCCATTCAAAAGTACTATAAGAAGAAAATAGATTGAGACAAAACTTTCAGCTGTTGAAAATTCTCTCCTCAAATAACTTAAATCAGAAAAAAACTGTAACATAATACTCCAATTTCTATTAAATATGTTATAAAATATTGTAGAATCATAAATTCAAAAGTTAAGAGTGAAAATTGAGTAACAACAAAATAAACCAAGAACAAGAAATGCAACAAGAGTTGATCAAACTCAGGAAATAATTTGAAGAAAAAGACAAACCTATCTTAGAAATAAAGAAAAAATAGAAGATGCCCAGAGACAAAATAGATTCAGATGAAGATTTAATACATGACACTGGAGGAGGATGTGTAAACAACCAAGACATTTTAAAACATGAGAGTCAAATCAGATAGTTCACAGTGGAAATCCCAGCTACTTAGGAGGCTGAGACAGGAGGATTGCATGTTCAAGGCCAGCCTGGGAAATTTAGTGAGACCCTACCTATCTCAAAATAAAAATGAAAAAAGGGGGCTGGGAATATAGCTCAGTGGTGGAGAACTTGTCTAGCATAAACAAGGTCCCAGGTTCAATTTCTTGTACCTCCAAAAGAAGAGAGGTGGGGGGGGGGGTTAATAAAGAAGTACAATAGGATCTATGAGACTGATTAAAATGAAAAAATGACAAAAACTAAAATTTACATAGTTTTAGCCTTTGAGGAAGAAAAACAAAACAATGGAACAGAACTATCCTTTTAGACTGTAATTTAAGAAAATGTATTGGATATAAGAGAAAACTTACATCCACATATTGAAAGTGCTTCTGTCTACCTGAGAAAATTGACCTGCAACAATCAACCTAGAGACATATTCTGGTAACACTATTAGACTTAAAAACAAAAACAAAAACAAAAACAAAAACAAAAAACAAACATTGGCAGAGCCTTTGGATGAGTGTGTCAAATTACAACATTTAAAAACACAAACTAAGGATTTTATATCTAGCCAAGATTTCCTCCAAGTACCAGGCTTGGAATATTTCCGCCTCCCCAGCCCAGCCCAGGGGACTAAACCCAGGGGCATTCTACCACCGAGCTATACCCCAGCCCTTTTTTAAATATATTTTTTATTTTGTAACAGGGTCTCACTAAATTGCTGAGTCTGACCTTGAACCTGAAAACCACTTATCTCAGCATTCCAAGTACTGAGATTACAGGTGTGTATCACCAGTCCTGGCACAAAATAACAAAATAGTTTTTAACTGGCGAGAACTTAGGGAATAATGTAAACACAGTTCTTCCTGAGACTCTACTAGAGGTAAGTTTCATTCAAGGGCAGGGAAGAACGCTGTGTAAATGTTGGATATTCTGACAAAAGGTGCAAGTTAAAAAAAAAAAAAAAAGTAAGAGAAGAAAAGAGAAAAAGAGAAGTAGCATTTTAATTCTGGGTTGTCCAAACTGTTCCCGGAATTCCTACATGATTAGTGTTGGGTTGTTAAAAATTTACTTCCCAGATATTTTTTTGCCATCTTGACCCAAATCTTTAATCCCAGTAATCAATCCAAAATAGTCACTGCTCACTCCTGGACGGAGCTTGTGTAGCACCAAGCTTTCCAGACACCTCACTGGACTCTATCTCCCTCTGTGGAACCTTGAGAGGGAAGGACAAATAGAAAGAAGGTGGCAGAACAAAGGGGGGACGCTGGATGCTCAAAGGAGAGGAGGGAATGGCACGTAACAGAGTAAGTAATGGAAAAAGATCCCTGTGTCCTTAATTGTTGCAATTATAGAATCAGCATTTATCAGGCAGCTGGCATGGTTGTTGGCTGAGGGTACAACTTGGAGTTAAAGATAACCGAACCTTGTTTGATCTGTGTAACGCCTCTTCAGCAGACTTGCGATCACAGGCACCAGCATACCACGGCTTACAGCGAACGTCAGCTTCCTATGAAATGGAGGCATGGTTAATTAAGCATAGGCTGGTCCTTAAAAAACTGTAACTTCTGTGCACTGGAAACAAAGACCCATTTTGCATGACCAAGACAGGAACCAAGAACATACATTTGCACCTGTAATGTGAAAATGACTTTTATGCTTCCTTTGGCCAACCACAAGGATTAGGTCACTGGCTCTTTCTCATTTGGCCTTAGCGGCTAAATTCAGTACTTGAACCTAACTAAATGCCTCCAGGTTCCTGAACCTTTTCTTTCTTGCTCCTAAATAAGTTACAATCTGTTTTCCATTGTGATCTTATTCTTATTGCTTGGTGGAGTGCTTAATAATTTCCAAAGTGTTTCTGTGAATGTCATTCAATTCTTGCAAATAAAGGTACAAATAAGGATTCTTCCCTGGCTTAAAGGCAAGAAGGATACAGACTATCATTTCTGTTTTACCTTTTAAGCTCAGAGAGACTTGTTCAAGTGCACAGAGTCCTTTCTCTGTCTCTTTTTAAACTGTGCTATCTTATATACATTTTAATATTATAAGCCTTCACAAGTCTATTCTGAGGAAATTACAGAGTTTAAATAAAATCTATGTGAGAAGAAGGACAACAAAAACAACACATTTTCTTGCTTTTTTGAAGAAACACTAATTGTTATTCAGGGCATCCAGAGTACAAATTAGAATAAATGGAGCAAGGTCTTAATCATTGAACAAACAGAGTATTTTGTACTCATCAGCAAATGACAACTCACAGACCAACTTGAAGCAGAGGCTCTGTTCCTGAGCCTTACTCCATACTCTTTCTCTGAAGCCATGCACTTTCCCATGACTTACTGGTAACAAATTGACCTTACTAAGAGTTCATGACATACCTGTTCCAAAAAAGTGGAATTAGATGGAAAGCTAGGAGATGGTCTATCCATAGTTGGGCTTCCCCCTTCTGGAAATCCTGAAAAGAATTTGAAAAATCAATTAATCTTCATTGTTTCTTGAACAGTTACTATGCCCCCCCTCACTTCTGTGCTGGGTGCTGTGGGAGACACATATGCCACCACCAGGGGAAAAAAAAATCCTTAAGACAGTTCTCAAAGTGTTTTCCAAGTACCCCATAGGAATCATCAAAATCCTTTCAGGGGTTTGGGAAGTCTTTGCTTTTTCCAATTACCTATCTCTATGAAGCCTGATTTTCTTTATATATGTCTACCAGAATAACCTATTGCAATAGATCAAATAATAAACCAATAGAGAATCCAGTAGTCTCTGTTACCCCAGATAGTAAAGAATTTTGCAAAATGTAAAACAATGCTGCTCTTCCCACTAAATTGTTTTTGTTTGGAAAATGTGGTTATTTTTCTTAAAAATATGTTGTTATATAATGTTTAATATTATTTTTAAATGGATTGATAAATATGTTTAAATGTTTCAGTTCACTCTGAAGAACAAAATTATGTCATTTGTAGGAAAATGGATGGAACTAGAGAATATGACACTAAGTGAAATCAGCCAGTCACAAAAAATGAGGAGTTGTGTGTTTTCCTTCATATGTGGAAGCAAGGGAGAAATTGGATACAAAAGGGACTCCAGAGGAAGGAGGAGAAATCCCAGTGGAGTGATGGAGGGGGTCTAGGGGAAGGAGGTGGTAGGGGGGAGAGAAACCTGATGAAGGAAACACTTGAATCATGTGCCTACATAATATTATCAATGCCAATCTCAATATCATGCATAGGGAAGGCGGGAGGTGGAGTGGGAGCTGGAGGGAGGCTCACCAAGTGCCGTGTGCGTGTATGTCTCTATCACTCTGAACTTCATTATGATGTATGGTTACAATACACCAATAGAATTTTTTTTTAAGAAAAGAAGTCAGTAGAAAGAAACATAAACAAAGTTCTTTGGGTGTGCCATGATTTTAAGAGTGTTATAGTCGTCCGGAAACCAAATCACTTGGAGATGGCTGCCTTAAAATATAAACTTCCTCGAGTTTACAGTCTAAACCTGGGGACTCATGAAATAGAGAAAATACTTAGATTCATTCACTCATTCACTCATTAATTCATTCATTCTTCATTCTTGTGTGCCTGCCACGCAACAAGGCACAGGGGACAAACTGCATCCACCAAAACAGCACAGTGCCCTTGTCCTTCTGGAGCTTAAATTTTAATGTGTGGAGCTAGGCAATAAAGACATGAGTAAGTATATTTTCAATATGTCAGAAATGCTACTGAGAACAATCAACAGGGAAAGAAGGCCTCTCAAAGGTGACACTTGGGTGAGATCTGGAGGTGCAGAGGGAGGAGACATGCGGACATCTTAGGAAAATAGGTCCCAGCCAGGGTAGCAGTGAATGTGAGGACCTGGGATATTTCAGGAATAGCAAGGGGGACACTGTGCCTGGTGCATGGTGAGGAAAAGGGAGAGAAATAAGGGATGGGGTTGACAGGCGACAAGAGACTGGATTTATGGCACCTGGTGGGCCCTTGCCATGACTCGAACTAATGAACCTGATGCTTTGGGAGGATTTTGAATGGAAGAGTAACATGATCTGTCTGCCTTGTAACAGGGTCGTTCTGGCTGCTGGACTAGGGGTAGAGCAGCAAGTGCAGAGAGGGGAGGCCAGGCCCGTGTTCTTGCAGGAGATGGCTGGGAACAGATCACAGCAGTGCCAGTGGCCGGTGTGGTTGACTGGGGCTATAACTTGACGGAATAGCTGGAAGGTGTGTGAAGAAGACAAGTGGGGAGTCAAGGTGACCAGCATTAACACAGGGACGTCTGCAGGAGAAACAGGTTTGAGTGAACTAAGTGCTTCACATACTAGTGCCCTGGATGGCCAAAGAAGGAGGAAGGACTTAGAAGGCCCAATAAAGAAGGGGTGGCTTCTAGAGGTAAGGACAGCCCTGAGCTGGGAACAGCAGAGAAGAGTGGACGTCCAGCTCCCCCAAGGCACACAGTGCGGGGTGGGAGGTGGTTTCTGCGGTTTGAGTGGCCAGGGGAGTCCTTCTGGCTAACATTTTCTGAGTCCCAAACATGTGCTGGGTCTGCTCTTTTTTCAACCTGCTGGCTCCTTCCATCCTCACCCCAGCTCTTTGTGGGAGGAGCTGTTATAGCCTATTTTACAGTTTTACAGAGGAGGCCTCCCCAGGCTGCCCCACCCAAGAGAGCAGCCTTCACCACCTCTCTCTGGTTCTCCTGAATGAACTTTCACATTTACTTGTTGTGATTTTTTATCTATATGTTTATTTGTACTGTCCTTCAATAGAATATAAGCTTCATGAGGACAGGGTCTTTGGTTTATCCTAGTATCCTCTGTGCCTAGAACAGTGCCTGGAATATGGCAGATGGTCAGTATGACTGAAAACACACAACTGAGGTTGACACAATAAAAGGTGTAAATAATGAAAAATAAATTTCTATCCCCAAATCATGTTCATACTTTGTGTTGTTAGCATTAAAGAAAAACAACTTAGTAAAGGTTTCATTTATTTAAGGTGAATAAAAAGTATTATTAAACTTCCCAAATCAATTTCTGTTTAGTAAAAATGCACACCGATTTTTTGTGATAATTATGTTTATTTGAATGGACTCAATCTTGATTGTTTTGGGATATATTTGAAATTACCCATGTAGAGTTTGTTTTCCCCTTGTTTGTTTCCTTCCTCCCTCCCTTCTTTTCTTCCTTCCTTCCTTCTTTTTCTCTTTCCTTCATTCCTTCCTTTATTTTTTTACATTGAGTAGAAAGAAAATTAAGATTTGGGGCAATTATGTTCTGTGAGCTCAACTTATCTGATTCATATATTTGTAGGGTGATAGGGGAAATTTTTCTTGATATTTGTCATATCCTCTTTATATATTATGATCATTAAAATGTATTGTAGACTTAAACAGATACCATTTATTGAGGTCCTTCTCTGTACCAAGCACTGTATCAGGTACTTCTGATATGTTGTTTTACTTAATCGTATTTTGAAAACAGCTGTAGGGTTTTTGTTTAAAAGATGCCCATTCAGTAAACTGTTAGATCAATACTAAAAAGAGAGAAAGCAAAGCTTGTCTTAAATCTATTTACCTTTCAAAACAGCACTATGAAATAAATATTCTTGGCCCCATTTTACAGATTAGGAAACAAGCAAGAAGAGATTCTGAGACCACACAGCTGCAAGTGTCAGTGCTGGGTGAGAACCTCAGTGTGTCAGATCCAGGTCAGGCCTAGACCACTACCTGAAGCTGTTCTCCATGACTTCATTGTACTTACTTGGCAGAGGTATGGGTTTCTGATGAATAGGTCTGAAAAGAAGAAAGGCAGGTTAGTTAAAGGGCAAAACACAATATGAGTTTTTATTTGTTTGTTTATACCGATGATGCTCTGAACAGGCACATTACAAAGAAATCAACACCAATGGCCAACAAGACGTATCTAAAGATAGAAGAGGCACAGAAACTTCAAAGATAAGTCAGATAGTTCCCTTTAATTTTGAAAAAGGAGGAGTCTTGATTAAGGTGTTCTGTTTAGTTAAGTCCAATAATTAACCTTGATAATAGGTCTCTGCAATTCTACACTTTTTTTCTTCAGTTTCTGAACACTTTTAAAAGATTTAATTATAAAGCAATGAAATACGAGGTCTTCATTAGGCACTACAGGCCAATGTCACTGTGCAGTGTGACAAAGCATGTGCCAATTACCATAGCAACTAAAGGAAAGTTGTTTTTAAAAGGAAAGATTCTTACTTTGGGGCAGGAGGAAATACTGGTGACTGTACAGCGTCTTGTCTGTGACTAGACCCTCTGTGGCGTTCAGCAGGGATAGGCTTTTCTGGATCCAGAGAATTTGCATATTAGGATTAGAGTGAAATGTCTGTCCCCATCCCCAACCCAGTCACATTAGCTTAGAAGAACCCAGTTTGGTCTGATATCTTCTGAGGAACCCGTCTTCTACCAGGATGTCACCAGTGTGTGCACTTGTTGGTCTGCTCATGTGTTTGCGCTGTTGGGATCGGGATTCCCACCCAGCAGTGTTCAGGTACATCATATACCTCTGCACTCATCCTCTGGCAATGTACAGGGAGACTAAGCCCCCGGGAGGGGTGGGGATACACCTTTAAGTGTGTGAGCATGGGTGGGCTCACACACTTAAAGTCTTGACCACTGTCTAGTCTCCCCACAGGTATATGCCTCAGTGTAGTCAGATGTGGTGTAAGTAATTTGTTGCTGATGAAAGGTAACATGTTAGAATTTATAAATGATCTATTCTTTTTGAAAAATTAATTGGGTCAAATTCAGTGCTATCCCTATAATAATGTCCAGCTCACTGACATTTTACTGTACTTTCTTAAGGAAGGGGTGGAATATGGGCATAAAACAGGAATGTAAGTGGTTTATGTTGAAGCCTATAGGGAACTTTACAATACTGAGTCATTAATAAATGTGATCATAAATTATTTTAGTGCTTTATTCTCCCTCTTGGTCTGGAAGTGTGTTAAAATCTTGGTATGCCTCTGGGTGAGTCCCCTGCATGGAGGAGAAATTGAGAGCTATAGGAATCCCAAAATCAACAAAAGTAGTAAGATTCAAGTACTGTAAATGTTAAGACAGACCTCAGGGTTTCTTACAATGCACTGAACTTTGGCAACCTTGAACCTGAAGACTGGGTTTCAAATGTGTGGCAGGTTACTTTGAGTTACCACTTTAGATGCTTTTCTCGTGACCTTAGAACTTGGTTGTTTCCTCAGGAGACACAAGGACCACAGTGGGTTCCAGAAAGCCTTAGCACTTTGCCCACACTGCTTTGCCTCTGCCGCCCTCCCTCTCTCCAGCCTTCCTTCCTAGGCCACAGGAGGCTGCTGCTTTGTTTAGGGTTTCAATGGCCATTGCCTCTGCTTTTGAAATAAGTACAAAAGAGGTCTGTGCTAAGTTCCTGTTCCTCCTTTGAGAAGGAGGACACCCGAGCAGCAGGGGGCAGGCCATGACCCTGGTGTTTGGAGGCTCCCAAAGTCATGACATTTGTAGGTCTGCACTTACTTTCTACAAACTCTTAGGGGCCCAAGGTCACTTTTGCTCTGCTCCCTGCTCTACAGGGAGGAAGATGACAAGGAATGGAAGGACATGCAAGAAATGCATGGGATGTCCCAGAGGAGGAAAGCATCGAAGGAAAGCCAGAGCATGCAAGGCAGCAGCAAAGAAGTGATGCTCAGAAGTGGCCTGGAGGGAAAAGACCTGAGGAATAGAATGGAATCCCCTAACGCAGCAATTACAGTAGAGGTGTGGGTTGTAGTGTACACTCAGAGAGACAGTAGTCCACCATTAGAGAAACCAGCACATGCCATGTAGATACACCCTCATTAACTCAGGAAACGCCGAGAGAAGTGCTCACTGAGTCTCTAGCACTAGGGACTTTTGGGTATGGAATCAGATGGGTGTAGGACTTGAATGTCTATGTCATATTTTAATCATTGATATTATGAATGATTCTTAATACTTTGTGTTCTTCTCCCAGTGCCTGTTTTTTCAAATATATTTTTTAAAACAGGGAAGTTATAAAAACTAAGATTTGAGTTATGATAAAAGACAGAAAAGCATTTGAAGATGTACTAAGAAGACAGATATTGGAACTTTGAAAATTTTGTTTGCAAAACTCAGCAAAGGAACTTACTCAGGGTCTGAGGATGCAGCTCAGTGGTAGAACCCTTGCCTGGCATATGCAAGGGCTTGGGTTCAATGATGAGGAGGAAGGAGAAAAATGAGAAAAGGGGGGAGGGGGAGGGGGAGGAGGAGAAGAAGAAGTTGTTCAAGTAAATAGACATGTAAAATTTCATTACCTCACCTAAGCTGTTCTAAGATATGTGAATGGCTCTAAATGAGTCTATAGCACCATTTCCTGGACAGTCACACCTGTCAGCAACCAGGCAGGTGTTTTGTAGATAGACTGTAACCTACTCCAAACCCTTGGAGCAACTCAGGTCTGAGAGCTAGCTTTGCTAGCATTGCTTAGGTAGCATCACTCATTGCAAAGTAAAAGCCTCTTTTGTTTAGAAAATCCAACTTCATATTTGTAATTGCCTTATAAATAATGAAAGAAATACAGAATTACATTTATATACAAATCCTTAAACAAATTGCTTTTAGAGGACATGCTCATCTTTCAGAACAATAGGTTTACCTTCACAAACACTTGATGCATTCTGTTGAGAGGCAACTGGAGTCTGAGTGTAAAAAGGCAAAGATGGTCAATCAGTGGAACATGGAAATAAAAGCCAAAACAATATTATTAAAACAAATATTTTGGCAGGGTTTTCTTTGATGCATAGCTATTCTTTCCATCATAACAATTAATAACATACAATTTCCAGCCCAACCATTGCATTAAATGACAACTAGCTGTAAGTGTCATTTGGAAGGAGCAGTGTCAGCTTGGTGTGGGGACCTCCCCGCTCTGTCAGTGAGGTTGATGGATACCATGTCCCCAAGCAGCTGCCCTGGAGTGCTGCGCAGTGGGTATCCAGCCTCTGTCTCTGGTCTCACAGCCCCACCTTCTGCTTGTTTGCTAAAGGATTGCCCATGTCAGGCTCTGAAGTAGGCCAGGTCCGGGTGGGCTGCCTGGCAGAATGGGATGGCCCAGATTCCCCAAGTTCTGACCAGAATGTGAGTTTAGTCTGTGCGCTGATTCACAGTGGCCTGCCATTTGCTCTGGAGTCAGCAGGCAGGGAGGGGATGTGAGGGCTTCCCAAGGGGAAAGCAGAGGGGGGCAGGAGGCAGGGAGCCTGGCCACCTCTTCTGATCTGCTGCACACACTCTGTGAGGCCACCAGGGTCCAGTTAGGATGTGCTCCTCTGAGGTAGCACCTTCCCTGGCTACCTGAGGACTCGGATCCTCTGGACTGCCTGGGCGGCAGCTTCGGTTACTAAGATTGCTGTGTTTACCACGGCTGGAAGCATTGTCTACTTGAAATAAGTGGACCAGAATAAACACTGCAGAAACATGAAGCACTTTTAAATGCAAAATCAACTTACCGGCTTTAGTGGCATAGGTGGTTTTTTCCTGGGGAATAAAAAGAGGTAAGCTTTGTTAAAACACAATGATGATAAAGTGGCTATCATCTCACTCTCAAATTTGAACTAGAATAATGAAAGAGAGAGGTGTGGGCAGGAAGACTGTCCTTGAGAGGGCTGAGGTAGGATTTAGTTATGACCTTCTGGCCTCAGACACAGTCCACTGGCAGATGAGAAAGGGTTGACTGGGGAAAAACAAGAACCAGGTTGCCAGGGAGTCAGCATATCCAGCTGTTGCCCCTGCTCTTCTATTAATTACGTGCTGACCTGGGGCCCTTTCTCATTGTTGGGGGCAAGTTGAGTAGTTTCCTCACCTGTGAAACCAGCACCAGAGTCAATATCTTCCATGTGTGTATGCAGAGTCCTTCGCTGCCCTACAGCACCGAGACTACGCTTGGGGCAGGAGTGAGGATGTGAGGCCAGCCAAGCAGGTAAGGCTGTAGCCAGCAGCTTCCCATGCCAACACTTCTGCCCTGCTTCTAAGGTGACTTTCTCTACTAGACTGCTGGGTAAGAGTTCAATCAAACAGAGACCCAAAGCCAAAACAAGCTGGAAAAACATTGACTTGTGGTCCCAAAGGTCTGCACCTGCACTAACATTCCTATTTGTCCTGGTTTCAATAGAACCTGTATGCGCTAAGGTTTTGTGCTTCTCTTTGGTGTTTATTTTAAATTCTCTTTCTCTTTTGCTCTCTTTCATTTTTTTGGTTGAGAGTTGAAGTATAGGAA
Source organism: Graphiurus murinus (assembly GCA_004027655.1). NCBI lineage: Eukaryota > Metazoa > Chordata > Mammalia > Rodentia > Gliridae > Graphiurus > Graphiurus murinus. The sequence continues at coordinate 107,755 of PVLC010001888.1, read as the reverse complement.
GAATACAATCATCACCGGGAACCCGTAAGATGTATGGAATTGGGTTAGGTCTCTACAGTTACTTAAGGCTTTTATGATGACCCATTGAGATAGCTATTATCACATTTTAGAGATGAGAAAACTGAGGCTTAGACTAAATAACTTGCCCCAAGTGATAAAGATGAGGCAAGAGAGTTGTGTGCAGAGTTTTGGTTACTAAACCCTTGAGATTAAGGCTTTCTTTGGTTCCCACAGAGACAGAATTAAGATTTTAACCATGCAGGGAATATTAGACATATCTAACTGTGCTTATTATGACCATACAGGGAACTTTAGACATCTTTAACTATACTTTTAAAATAACCTATTGAGCCAACATAAGTTTATGGGGTCACTATTTGTAATATTAACACATTATAAGGCTCACCTGATAGTTTACAAAACACTTTTAAATTCAGCAAGAAAAAAAATAACTCTTCTGTTTCACTTTTGGAAGAAGCTGCTTTGAGCACCCTATTATATGTTGCAAGTGAACATTTATTTACAGAACATTAGCTCCTTGAAAGAGAAGTGAGGAGTAGAAGAGGGTAAAAATGAAGCCTGCTAGGAGGTTAAAAAAAAAATGACTGAGGTACTGATGTGTCTGAAAGTTGGGTGCCATGAAGAACACTTAGTCAATGAACTAAAAAATTTATTCTCCAATAGGGTAGACTCTGAGATTCCAATTTTGGAAGGGCTGCCCTGGCCCAATGTGCAGCATGCCATGGAGCAGAGGAGAACTTCTAATGGGGACCATTGGTCAGTGAGATCCCGTCATCCCATCTGCTCTGACCTCCAGGTCACTTCCCACAGCAAATACTCACCCCACCCTCGGCAGTGGAGACGGTGCAGCTGGTGAAGAAGGGGACTTGGACTCCCAGACCCCGCTATTTCGACCTGCACAAACACACAGAGGGTCAGTTCTTTCCTCCTGCACCTGGGGCTGATGCTTACATAGCTAGTTACATGGAAGTGGTGGGGAAAACCTGTGGGTAAAAGTGATGATGCATTTTTGAAATGTTAATGTATAAGCTTAGAGATAGGACATGGATTAGAAACTCCATCCTAACATTTCTAAAGGACCTCCTCCTCATGCCCATGGGGCAAGCCTGGAACTCTTTGGTTGTGGGAGCTCAGGGAAGTCCCACTGGGGCTCCTTGGGGAGGGAGTCGTGAGCTCACAGGTGCATCTAGGAGGACGGCACACATGTACACAGCAGAAGTGCCTAGAGATGGCAGGATCAAGCCCACCACTGCTGATACAAGGCGGGACCCTGCTCACCCATAACCCCCCTTGCACACAGCACACACACTTCACCTCCTATTTGAATATTCACTCCTTCATTGCCAAGTCCTCAAGGCTTTTGCCCAGGGCACAGATGGACAAATGTGGGACAAGTGGGAGACTAATCCCCAGATCTCATCCTCCAAAGTCATAGAGGGACCCAGGGGGTCCTTGTCTCCTGCACCGAGCTCCTCTCCCCTACCTGAAGACAGAACCAGATGATCATTAAGAACGAGGAAGGATGTTCACAGCTGGGACAGAGGGCAGGCCTGGAGCCGGGAAGCCAGAGCCATGCCTGCTCTCCATCCCTCTTAGGCAAATCCTCAGCTGCCTGCACAGTGATGCTCCGTGAGACCAAGGAGGCTCTTGATGAGGCTCTTTGTTGAATCAAATTGAACTTAGTAAATATTTTGTTAAGTAGCTACTACATTTTACTGAACCATAAAGAAGAACAAAATTATGTCATTTGCAGGAAAATGGACAAAACTGAAGAATACCAAGGGATTCCAGACTTGCCCCAGGGGCATAAGGAGGAGGTCCTTCAGAAATACTAGGATGGAATTCCTAACCCATGTCCTAGCTCTGAGCTTATACATTGACATTTCAAAAATGTGTCGTCTCAGAAAGTCAAGGGTCATATGTTTTTTCCTCATATGTGGAAGCTAGAGAGAAAACAGAAAACAAAGGGGACTTCAGATAACTAAGGAGAGAAACCAGGAGAAAAGTGGAAGGGGACTGGAGGAGGGAGGTGGGGAGGGGAAAAAGGAGGACTGCGGAAGGAAACAGTTCAAATAATGCTATGTCCATATCACTACCGATCTCAGTAGCATGTACAGGGAAGGAGGGGGAGCGGGTGGGATGTGGAAGACAATAGGCAATGCATGCACATATGTTAGCGTCACTTTGAACCTCACTAAGGCATATAATGACAATGCACCAATCAAAGTATACATAAAAGAAGAACCTACTATGTTAAGTCCACAATTCCCAATGGACTTACAGGAGATACTCTGTAAAAGTTGGACCTGCTGCTCTCCGTATGCATTATTTTAGTTTGAGAGATAGAAAACATATGAGTAAACACGTAAGTGAGCATTGGTTATCAAAAATTACTGAGAGCCTGGTCTACGAGAAGCACTTGTAAGCTGTGTCAGCCCTGAAGACAATGTTGGGAAACAGCAGATGTGGCCCTCTGCCTTCTAACACACAAGGAGGACATGTGTGAACTTGTGTCATCTCATCCAAACACCAGGAAGAAGAAAAGGCTGCAAGAAGTACTTAAAAATAGATAAAAATAGAGATCACAGAGTTCCTTGTCATGGACTTTACTAGAGAGAGAGGGCCTCAGGCTTCAGCTCTTTTTCTTCACACAGTTCTTGCATGGAGCTAACTTCCCTAAAGACTTACAAATGAGAGCAACCGCAGAGTGGGTGGTACTGGTTCCACTGCCTTCCCCAGCACCCTATGAAGCAGTGCCATCCCTACTTACAGGTTGCCTGACCTAGATGTGATTTTTAAAAAAATTTTAGAAAGAGACTACATTTGGAATTTTTACAGCTCACATAATAATAAACAGAAATGTCATCTGAATATGTAATATGAGTCCAACTATATTTAGTTGACTAGTGTATACAATTGGATACTTAAGATTGACACTTAAATTTTCCTTGGCTACTCATAAATTTTCATGGAAGATTTCAGGGAAGAGAAAAAAAAAATCGTGCCTGAAAAATAAGGAAGTAGAAAGAAGGTCTGAGTCAATTTCCTCCCAGGGTTTCCCTCTTCTTAAATGCCAAACTCATTCTGCCTGGGTATGTTTTCTCTATCAGACCTACTGCCTGGCTTTTCTCTTCATATCTCCAAACACCTGCCAACATCTTCCCTTTCCTTTATCTCTCTATAAATGACATCTGGGGGTCAGAGGAGAGGGAGGGCCTCCCAGTCCTCCTCTGCAGAGGTGGAGGAGAAGGGCCAGCACATCTTGCAGATGTGATCTCACATCAGCAAGACAGGGTTCTAGTAACTTCTTTGTTACTAAAGTGGCTGGGTGACCTCTTACAAACACTGCATCTCCGAGAAATGGGAACATCACTACCTATTGCATCTAACTCAGAGTTATCATGGTAAATAATAGGGTAACTTTGAAATTTTAAAGAATTAGCCAAATATAAGGTAATACTGTTGGAAAGAGATTAAAAGTTTTTGAGGGCCAAAAACATCATGCTAAGTGAGAGGCGACTTCATACTGTGTGATTTGATCTATAAAAAAAATGTCTAGAAAAGGCAAATCTATAGCAACAGAAAGCAGACCAGTGGTTGCCTGGAGCTGGGGAACAGCACTGACTATAAATGGATGTAAGGGATCTTTTGGGGTTACGGTGGGCATGGACATTTTCTAAAACTGGAAATGTGGTGATGGTTACATAATGGAATACTATAAATGTAATGGCTTACAAAAATCATTGAGTTATACACATAAGATGGGTAAGTGGTATGGTATATAAATTGTAACTCATAAAGGATCTCAGTCAACATGGTAATCACTGACTTTGCTTTAGTGTCTGCGATCACCATGGTGTCTCCAGATGCCACCGCTCAGCCTCAGGTAACCTCAGGTGTAGCAAATGGAGGATCAGAGGCGGTAAGCGGCTGGGACTAAACCAAGGCTCTTTGAGCTTAAGCCCAGGCAGCCTCTCTTCTCTCCAGCCAAAACCTCACTGTGTTCTTTGGGGTGTGATTTAGCAGGTTAGATTCACTTCTGCTTCTCTCATAGGAGGATAAAGATAAAGAAAACAGAAGTATGTTTTTATGTGTGTGTGTGTGTGTGTGTGCTGCTGGGGATTGAAGCCAGGGGCATTCTACCTCTGAGCCTACACCCCTAGCTCTATTTTATTTTTGTTTTGAAACAAGGTCTTACTAAGTTGATAAGAGTCTCACTACTTGTTGAGCCAGGCTTCGAACCTGTGATCTTCCTGTCTCAGCCTCCCAAACACTGGGATTACAGGTGTGCACCACCATGCCCAACCATGAGGGGTGTTTTTGTGGAGCACCAGGGAGGATGGAGACTTATAGGCCAGGGCCCTCCTGGTGCTCTGGGATGAAGCAGACCCAGGGCTGTGACTGGGATAGGACCATCCTGGCAGGGGCGCACTCAGATTCACTTCTGCTTCTCTCGTAGGAGAAAGAAAGAAAACAGAGGTATTTTGGGGTTTGTTGGTGTGTGTGTGTGTGTGTGTGTGTGTGTGTGTGTGTGTGTGTGTGCCTTCCTCGCTGCCAGGAGCCTTGCTTTCTAGAAGAGCTGAACTCTTGGCTAAGAAATTGGAAAAGCCATAGATGCTACTGGCATCTAGTGGGTAGAGGCCAGAGATGCTGCTCCCACAACACAGAATTATCTGGCCCCAAATGTGAATAGTGCCAAGGCTGAGAAATCCTGATTCAGAGTAAAACTTTATATCAAAAAGAAGAACCAAAATTCTGAGATATGTACAGGGCACCCCACCAGAATGAACAAATCAAGGCAAGTTTAATGAGGGATTCTGAATAGTGACCATAACAGATAGCAACAGAGAGCTATCATTTTATGAGTGTGTGTGCTTCTTATATATTGACTCACTGTATTCTCACAATACCCCTGGGCATAGGTGTCATTTTCCCCATTTTTCAGAGGAAGAAACTAAGAAACAGAGATTACAGCACTTGCACAAAGTCAAGCACCTAGCAAGTGTCAGAGCCAGGATCTGAACCCTCCAGCTTTGGCATCTGGGCTGAGTTCATGCCTTGGTGCTCCTCACCATGCACCTAACTTCCGGTATTCTGGTGCAGTCCTCAGCAAGTACCTTACTGGCCACCGTAGAGCCCAGAGCAACAATAACAGGGGCAACCAATGTGATGTGGTACTTTGACAGAAATAGCAGCCAGCTACCTTGACACTTTTGTGATGTCCATCGGGAGCTACCTGGAACCTTTAAAGGATAATGGGTGGTTATTCAATGACTCAGACAAGTAGTCTGATCATTCCTTTTATTATTAAAACTCTCTCTGAAAAGTCTACTGTTCACACACTCAAATACTCACTCTGTTCAGTTTGTCCCTCCCAAATCACCTCAATCCCCCTAGCTCTCACCCTTCCCCCTGCCGGCAAGCAGCAATCACATGACCAGGATATTGTTTTCTGGCATAGATTTGGTTCTTTCACCTGATGCCTCTAGTATTAAAACACAACTAGACTGAGTTAATAGCAAACTAGTGCTCAGCTCTGGGAAAGGGGGACATGTTGGGAGGGGGAGAGAGAGAGAGGCAGAGGGAACTCAATGTGGGAGGGCAGGAGCAGTACCCTATACCTCTCTGTGCTGGTTATAGGGTGGGGGTGGGGGCACCACTGGGCATCTCTGGCCTCAGCCTTGGGGTTGCCCACAACTACAGAAGACAACTAGGAACCATTGGATGCCCACGGTTTGGGCAGGGGTGACATGTAATAGGGGTAGGCTGGCAACATCTGGAGTTCACCTCAGCCTCCTTGCAGATGAGAGAGCAGAGAGGCAGGAGTGTGGCTGAGGATGGGTGGAAGACAGGAAAATGTGAGGTGGAAAGTGAAGGAAGCCTCGCCTAGGGTGGAGGCAGCTAAAAGAGAGAAAATTCGGGAGGAATAAACAGCAGACTTTGGAAAGATCTCAGGAGCTCTGAGACCTGTATCGTGGAGGAACTGGGACGCCAGAAATGAGGGGTGGTGATGAGCTTAGTGGGGTGCTGGAGGTACTGAGCTTGAGGTACAGAGATGGCAAGGTGTTTAGAGGGAAATTAGGTCAGGGCTGGACACCAGGAAGTTAGCAACTTAGATACGAGAAGTAAAGCCAGAAGAATGGCTGAACCCTAAAGATGTGAAAAGTCATTCTCTTTATTGAGTACTGACTATTCTGGGTGCTATGTTAAGAATTTCCCCATCACACTTTCAGAATACTCTAGTAATAGTTAGGGGCTACTGTCTCCATTTACAGATAAGAAAATCTGACGCTTGGAGTGATGATGACTAAGTCCAAGGCAGTGCAGCTGGTAACTGGGAGCACTGGGGTTCCAACCCAGGTCTGCCTGGACTAAAACCAAGGTTTTAACTACCACGATGGAAGAGCCAAGCACTAAACCCTGGGGACATCCTCGGCCAGGGGAAGGGAGATGGTGAGAAGCCATCAAAGAGCCCAGTAAGGTGGGATGAAGAGCAGCACTTGTCTAACAGAGGCCAGAGGGCCTGGGGTGAGGGGCCCTTCCACACAGGGACCACCACACAGTGGATGAGAATGAGGACATTTATTAAGAAATTTGGAAACACAAATGATTATTTCTTTATGTTTGATCTGAGTTGTAGATCTCATTTGGAACAGATTCAAAGCCAAAGCAAACCATACATATACTGTACCTGAAACTGTGCCTGGAGGAGAGGCTGGTTTTGAGTAGCTACCCGGCTTGGTTGATCTGTTCACCACGGGAGCTTAAACACACAAGCACACACATAGGCAATGATTACTGACACATCCCACTGGGGAAAATCCCATGTAGGGAAATAGGGTGGGTCAGACTGGAGGATTTGCAAAGAATGAGAGACACCCTGTTAAACACACAAACTATTCAAAGAGGCTTCCTCAGAAGAAATCTTTAGGGTGGATATATTCATGACTAAAGGACAGCCAGGTGCATGCCTGTAATCCCAGTACTTGGGTTGCTGAGACAGGAGGATTGCAGATTTGAAGTCAGTCTCAGCAACTTAGTGATACCCTGTCTCAAAAAAACAAAAATTAAAAAATAGGGCTGGGAGTGTAGAGGCCCCTGAGTCCCATTCCTAGTAACACAGACACACACACACACACACACACACACACACACACACACACACACACTAAAAAATAAAGGGACAATCAAATTGCTTTATGAAAAGGTTTTTGTCAAAGTAAGTAAGTACATAGACTATCATTTTCCAAACTGGAGTTCAAGGAGATGAAAAAGTAATTTTTTAAAAAATCAAGTGTATTAAACCTAAGCTAAATTAAGGAGAGTTCACATTAAGAGCTCCACTTTCCTTCCCACATGCTATAAATGCAATTTCTCTTAAATTGTGTGTGTGTGTGTGTGTGTGTGTGTTCTAGGTGGAGGGTGAAGGGGAATGTGTATATGTTGTTTTGTGATAATGGTGACAAAACATTGTTGTTTTGGGAATTCTGGTGACCTTGAAGCTGTTGGTGACATTTAGGGAGCAGAGGAGAGGATTGCTACTTGAAGGCAGAGTAAAAACTGAGTCCTGCTACCTTGTAGTCGAGTTTACTCGGTGAGTAGTGTTACCTGAAGACACATCACTTTCATGGGATTATGTTCTCCAAAGCAACGACGTCCAGAATAAAGATGCCCTATTTCCATGCCTGACCTGAGGGCAGGTGGCACTGGGCTTCCTAGATAATTTGTTTGTCATAGCATACGTTATCCCATGAACAATTTATAAACAATTTCTCATAGGCCTGAGATACCACTATGTTCAGATAACCAGGATGCAGAGGAGACTTCATTTTTCTTTTTATCAGTCCTCTAAAGAAATTGTTTTTTGGTGCACTATTTTATAAGGAAAACATAGTGGCTTACGACTCTGTATTTGGTTTTATAAGAAATTCATTCTGAGTGAGGGCAGCTGAAGATAATAACCCAGGTGCTTTTGTAATTTAAGTAGGAGTATTAAATCATGGAGGAGGAAGGAGGACGGAGGAGAAAGGCTACTAGACCCAGAGGTGAGCTGCTCACGGATACTCTCTGCTTCACCAGCTGTAGAAGGCACCTGCTGTGGCTGTAGGTGAGGGGCCAGGGCCCTGCTGCATCTGAGACCATTAATGCTTATTACTGAATAGCTCTCTCTGTCCCAAATAACTGCTGGGAGCTTTCAGGCCCTTAAAACTGCAAACTCTCACCTTTTTCGGATGGAAGTGAACTGCTTTCTGTGGGATGAATATAGTTTTCATCATTATCTTCCACAGGGACCACATAATCAGCCTAAAAGAAATTAGAAATGAATAAGAGAATCTGTATATTCATAGTTAACTGTATAGGAGGGATTTTTTTAGAAAAGTCTATTGAAATAGAATTCACATACAGGAAGATAGCACTATGTAGAGTTTACAATTTGATGCATTTTGGTGAATAATCATCCCTCGGTGTCTGCGGGAATTGGTTCCAGGACCTCCCCATCCATGGATACTGAAATCCTTTCTATAAAATGGGCAGTATTTACATATACACATTGTATATCCTCTTGCAGACTTTAAGTAATCTCTAGATTACTTGAAAAACTATTATGAGGTACATTCTACATAGAGAGTTGTTGCTTTGTTCAGGGAATAATGACAAGAAAAATCTGTACATTTTCAGTAGAGACACAATTTTATAAAAAAAAATACTTCCTGTCCACAGTTGGTTGAATCTGTAGATGTGGAACTAAGAGAGAGAGAGAGAGAGAGAGAGAGAGAGAGAGCGAGCTTTTCAGAGAGTTGTGCACTCATCACCACAGTCTAATTTTAGAACATTTTTTGGTCACTTCCCCCCAAACCCTTGTACCCATTAGTCACTCTACCATCTACCCACTCCCCTAACCTAGTCAATCATTAATCTACTTTCTGTCTCTATAGATTTACTCATTCTGGACATTGTCTATAAATGAAAGCATGCCATACACAGTGTTTTGTGACTTCTTTTACTTAGCATGATGTTTTCAAGACTTTTCCATGTTATATAATATGCGTCATTTCTTAATTACTTTTTAGGGCCACATAATATTCTATTATATGAATATGCCATATTTTATCAGTTGGTTGTTTACACTTTTGGGCTGTTATGAAAAATGCTGCTAGAAGCAATTATGTACACATTTTTGTGTAGACATTCCTTTCTCTCTTAGGAATATGCCTGTGGTGAAATTGTTGGGTCTTATGGTAGCTCTGTAGTTAGCAGTCTAAGGAATTGCCAAGTTGCTTTCCAAAGTAGCAGAACCATTTTCCATCTCACCAGTGTGGGGTGATATGGTTTCAGTTTCTCCCTATACTCACCAATACTTGTTATTGTCTGGTGTGTGTGTGTGTGTGTGTGTGTGTGTGTGTGTGTGTGTGTGTGTGTGTATGTGTGTGTGTGTTGCTGGGGATTGAACCCAGGGGTATTCTACCTCTGAGCGACATCCCCAGCCCTATTTTATTTTTATTTGGAGACAGGGGCTCACTAAGTTGCTGAAGATGGTCTTGAACCTGTGGCCTTCTTGTCTCAGCCTCCCAATTACTGAGATTACAGGAATGTACTACCACACCCAGTTTGTCTGTCTTTTTGAGAACAGGTATTATCATGGGTTTGAAATAGTATCTCCTGTAGTTTTTATTTGAATTTCCTTCATGACCAAATATTAGGCAGGTTTTTATGTGCTCATAGGCCATTTGTATATCTTTGGAGAAAGTTCTACTCAAATCTTTGCCTATTTTTAGTCAGGTCCTTTATCTTTTTTATGTTGAGTTATCAGAGTTCTAGACACAAATCCTTTATCAGATATATGATTTGAAAATTCTTTTCTCCTGTTCTATAGATTATCTTTTAATTTTTTATGGTATTGTTGACAGCACAAAAGTTTTAAATTTTGAAGTCTGTGTTAATAGTTTTTGTTGTGTATGTTTTTATTGTCTAAAAAACCATTGCCTAACTCTAGTCCAGAGAGATATCTACTTTATTCTGAGAATTTTGTAGTTTTAGCTCTGGCATTTAGGTTTATGATCCATGTTTGTTAATTTTTGTATATGGTATGAAATAGGGGTCCAATTTCATTCTTTTTCACATGGATATACAGTTTTCCTAGCACTACTTGTTTACAACAATTATTCTTTCTCTTCTGAATTGTCTCACCACCTTGTCAATAAGCAGGTGACCATACATGTAGGGATAGAGTGATTTTTACATTGATAAGACAAAAAATGAGGTAATCAGATGTTAAAAATGGTTTTTACAATCTGCTCTGGTGGGTAGCCAAGAATGGTACTGAGAGAAACAAAAACTGAACACTTATTGCCAGGTGCTTTTCTAAGTACTTTACATGAATTATCTCATTTAATCATTCTAACAACTCTATACTATCAACTCTATTCCCAGATGAAGAAACAGAGAGATTCAGTATTCTGTGCATGTGCAAGGTCTTACAGTTAAAAAGTAGTAGATTCAGAATTTGAACCTGGACAGTTCAGAATTCAGCATTCATACTCTTATACACTGTATTCTAGTTTCTTGCCTCTTCCCCCTTCTCTTTCTGTCTTATTTCTATCCTTTCTTCACTCAGTTGCTCTTTCTCATCTCTCTCTTCACCTCCAAGCCTGGCCAAAAGGTACCTGGTAGTTCTACTCACATAGCATTTGAATTCCATAGTCATGTTTAGAGGTGATCTGGCTGAAGGGGATGAGGCATTGGAATCAAACAGACCTGGGAGGAAATCTGGGCCAGGCTTTAGTCTAAGTGGATGACCTGGCTTGGCGGGGACAGTGTACGTTGCTAAAACATCAAAAGTCTTCCTGGACTCTGCCAATCACAAGTGATCACTTGTACCTCTGCTCTGCTGCTAGCCACTAGGTCAGACCATGGACACCCAAAGAACAGGGCCTCTTCCTTACCTGTATTTGTGTTCCCAGTTCCTGGGCAGTCAAGAGCCTCACTGAGTTGAACTGAAATTGACTGACCCAAAAGCCAAGGCCAAGATAGGCTGATTTAGCAGCATCGAATAATGGGGATGTGAGTGGCTCTAATATCCCTACATGACCCTTTAAATCTCTCTTCTGAATTAGCTAGTAGCTTGAGTGACGTGTTGTCAAAGTCTGGCTTCTCTTCCAAGAATGAGTTCCTGTAGGAGAAGGAGCTGAGCCCCCAGGAAGCATACCCATGTTCTTAAAGCCCATAGTCAATAACACCCTCAAGTAGCTTCTATCCAGGCACAGAACACTGCCATTGACACTCGGCAGCAAAACCTGAATGCCTAATAGGGAAAGTTGGAAGTGCATTGACGTGATCAAAGTTTCCTAGCCCTACTCCACACTGTAGAATTTATACTTTCCTCTGAAGTCTCAATTTTGTACTTGCTTTGTTCTGCAGTATTTGATTATAGTAGAAGCCATTTTATCTGTGATGTCTGGAGTCTGATCTATTTAGAGTAATGATATTTCTGGAATCCAGATATTGTTACTCCAAAAGAGTAATACGGAAAAAATATTCAATCCAGCAAATTCTGTTTGTGGGCCTTGATTTCCCCATTACAGGATTTAGAGAGAGGGAATGTATCATTTATATTTCCAATTGTAATTCGATGCTTTAAAATCGTTGCTTGACAAAATAAGTAAATGATCAAGAACCATCACAATTTATATCCTGACAAAACCACCCTGACACTGCTACACTGTTTTACTATAAACCCCCGTATCCCATGAACAAATCAAAAACTTGGCTGTAGTAACCAATGATTGTTCTTTTGAAGCCAGCTAGATTATTCTACTACTGTGATCTATATGTATTAGAAGTCTTTCAGTTTTTATAATGGTGTGATTAAAAATATGAGTAAATGATTACTCTTAAAATCATTTTAGATCAACTCCAATATTTAGATATTTCAATGGTAAGACATCAGTTTGCATGTAAGCCTTCCCCTAAGACTGTAGATTTGAAAATTAGGAGTGCCATGAATTCATCTTATTTCACTTTACCATTGTCCTAGATTCTATTTATTTATCAAGGGTCATTTTGACTAGCTACTAAATGCCCACACAAGTTTCTTTCTCATTACAACTCACATGAGCATTTAATGCCTTTCATATATTATTTTACTGAATTCTTAAAGTTAGTATTTATCCTGATTTTATAGATGAGGGACTACCGTTGAGTAATCTGACCATGGGTCCAATAAAGAGAAGTCTAACACCCTAGAAGGACAGGGAGTTGGTCTCTTCTGGTCCCCACTGAAGCCCTGGGACCCACGCAGTGATTGGCCCATTTGTGTTGAATGAAGAGCTGGTCTCTTCTCATTGGATGCTGGAGAGGTGGTTCAGCATAGCAGTTTAGCACTCTGGCTCCAACATCTCAGCATCTTGGTCCAAATGCCAGCTCTACTACTGATCTCTATGACCTTGGACAAGTTTTTCCACCCCTTTGCACATGGTGCCCTCATCTCCTCATCTTTAAAATGAAGATGATGATGATGATGATAGTACGCACTTCAAAGAGTTGTTCTGAGGATTCAATAAGATCATGCAAAATAAGTCCTGAGTGCTCCAGATGAGACAGCACTCAGCACATGTACAGCAGAGGTGGCTCTTCCTCTGACATTTTTTCCTCCTCTGACTTGATATTTTGAGTAGCCTACACCCCAACGTTTTGCCTATAAACTGTAGAATAGAGATGAACATTTTTATTTATGCGTGAACTTGACTTTTTCTTTTCCCAGCTAATTGTTCAGCCATATCTGTGTGTGTGTGTGTGTGTGTGTGTGTGTGTGTGTGTGTGTGAATGTATAGCTAGTCTAGTTAAGTCTCACTAGTTACATTGACATCATATGCTATTTCTTTTTTCTGGTACTGGGGATTGAACCCATGAGCATTCCACCTCTGAGCTATATCCCCAGCCCTATTTTATTTTTATTTTGAAACAGGGTCTCACTAAGTTCCTGAGGCTGGCCATGAACCTGCAATCCTTCTGTCTCAGCCTCCCAAATACTGAGATTACAGGTGTGCATTGCCGTGTCCACCTATCTACTTTATTTTATTTGCAGTGCTGGAGATGGAACCCAGGGTATTTTAAACACTTGGCAAGTGCTCTACTACTGAGCTATACGTCTGGACCCTAAGCAAAATCTTAATGTTGGCCTCTGGGTGTTATTTTTCTCTTTTCCTTCTCCTTCTTCTTCTCCTCCTTCTTCTCTTTCTTTTTAAAGCCTTTCTCTTATCTTGACTCTCCATCTGCACATTCCAGAATGCAGCTTCCTCTATACCTTTCACCTCACGGCCTCCACTCTCAGTTCTTCACAGAGATGGAGATTCTCACAAGACCTACAGGACCTATAGTTCCCATGTTCATTCTGTGTCTGAATTCGTGTCTCCATATGCATTTGGCAAATGCTGCTAGAATTTGCAGTGAGACCCTAACAGTTGGTCTCCCTTCCTCTCCTCTGCTCAGCTCTTCCCTGCCATCCCATTCCCACACTGAAAGGACAACATCGCCTCTCAGACTGACAGATGGACTGAGGATTGACAAGCCACACTTTCTCACCATAGTCACCTGATGTTCTGCCTTACTCACCCCTAGAGCAGGGACCATGGACCAAAATGCATGTGGGGGCTGTCAGGTGACAGGGATGGGAAGCAAATGTAGGGTGAGGGTGTGCACGTGCACTGTAGGAGTGGTGAGGGCTTTGACAAATGGAAAAAGGACCAAGCTAGAAGGTACCAGGAGGCTTAGTGACTCTGTGGGCACACCTGTCCACTCCTAGGCCTTCAGTCTTTAGGAGAAACTAGAGAATTGGATTTTTTAAAAAAAGAATCTAGAATAGGGTAGAAAGGAATTCAACATAGATTAAGCCCCTTCTGTGTATCAGGCTCTGTATTTAGTGCTGGGTATATGTCTTTTATTAAATTCTCAAAATAACCAGAAGAGATGAAAAACAGACTCAGTGGTTATCTGACTTGCCCAAAGTCACATAGCTGAAAGATCACATCAGGAATTTTGGACTACATGGTCCAAAATTTTTTTGATATTTTGATTTGAAAGTTCCTCCTTTCCATCTCCTGCTAAGCTACAATTTATATCAAGGTGTAAATGAAAGTCATTTCATCCCATGTACATATGCCACAGCTTGTATCAGGATAGGCATTTAGAAAACAGTAATTTCTTAGAAAAGCTATAATAAGATTATGTCTGGAGCCGGGTGTGGTGGATTATGTCTGTAATTCCAGTTCTTAGGAGCCTGAGACAGGAGGATCACAGGTTTGAGGCCAGCCTCAGTAATTTAGTGAAACCCTCAGCAACTTAGTGAGATCTTATTTCAAAATAAGAAATAAAAAATAGGGCTGGGGGTTTGGCTCAGAGGTAGAACATCCCTGGGTTCAATCCCCAGTACCAAAAACCAAATAAATAAACAAACAAATAAACAAAGATTATGTCTGGTAATAGTTAAGAGTTGCCTCCAATAATATTTTTTTTCTCACTGTTATATTTGTAGAATTGTCCTAATGGTTATACTTGAGAGCTTGTCTTTATTCTTACTAAAAATGCAAATATCTCTAAGAGCCATAACACATTAGACTTTAGCAGCCATGACTATACCAGATGGAATGAGTTCACATGTTTATTTTCAAGAGGCAGCAATTCCATAGGGAGTAAGACACAAAAGGTAGATGTCAACAGGGGGGAGATTGATGAGGTAACCCCAAGGGGTCTCTGGATGATGAGTGGTGAGTGAGAAGCAAGAACTGACAAACTGGGGGGGTGTCATAGTTTTACCAGGTGTACCTACAAATGGGGATTCCCTATCAGATGTCCCATGCACCCCTCTCCATCTGAGAAGAAAGTGGAAATGCAGAAAGAAAAGAAGATGGAAGAAAGAAAATGGGGTGGGGACAGGGCAGAGAAGCAACAGAGAACAAAGACAGGGAAAGAATGTCTATGAGCTGAGCATGGTGGCCCACACCTAAAATCACAGTACTCAGGATGCTGAGACAGGAGGATTGCAGGTTCCTGGATAGCCTCAGCAATATAGTGAGACTCTCAGTAATCTAGCAAGACCTTGTTTCAAAACAAAAAATTAACAGTACTGGGGGTATAGCTTAGAAGTAGAATGCCCCAAGTCCAAACCACAATACCACCAAAGGAAAAAAGGAAATCTCATGAGGAAAAGAGAGGATCCACAAGAAGCCAAGGGGAAGAGGATGAGGGGACAGACAATAGGAAGAGCTCAGATCCAATATCAACGTTATGCTATGCGCCTCAAGAAAATGAAGATGCTTAAAGTGAGGTCATATGCACCATTTTTAGACACCATTTTTAGAGAAAACAAATCCTTTCAGTATACATTGGAGGGGCAGAGCAGGGTGGTCAAGGAGCAGGGCTTGGAAGAAGGAAGGCCTGCTTCAGGCCAGACTGGCCTCCACTTCCCTCCACCCCGGAATCCCTGGAAGCCTCGGGACAGATGTATTTTACCTCATCCTCAAGGAGGTCTCTGGGTTTGGGTGGGACTTGAGGCTTCTGCAGAGAAGTTGGAGCTGGCAGAGTGGACGCCAGCCTTGTTTTCGCTGAAGGCCAGGTGGGTTTACTGGGAAGTGATTTGCTGATGGGTGGAGACTGCCGCTGGCTTGATCGATTATCTTGAACAAACAAGAAGACAGCACAAAAGAGGCTCTGGGTCATTCTTTGGGTGGAAACCATGGAGATCTAAAGGATATAAAGCCACTGGCATCTATGCAGCTACACATAATCAACAGGACCTTCCTTAAAAGAGCAAAGTGAGTGAGAAATGTGTGCATGTATGCCTTTATCAGCTTGTACCTAACAAAGATGTATGATTATAATGCACCCATTAAAAAATAAAATAAAGAGCAAAGTGAGCCAGGCATGGTGGTGTATGCCTGTAACCCCAATACTTGGGAGGCTGAGACAGGAAGGTGGAAAGTTTGAGGCCAGCCTCAGCAAGAGAGCAAGGTTCTCAGCAACCTAGTGAGACCCTGTTTCAAAACAAAACAACAACCAAAAAGGGCTGGGGGAGTGTATCTTGGAGAAAGAATGTCCCCTGGGTTCATTCCCAGTACCAAAAAAAAAAAAAAAAAAAAAAAAAGTGAAACGTCAGGCAAAAAGTTTCAACTCTGTTGACTTGCAGGGTGAAACCCAAGAGAACATCTACACTGAAAACATCCACCCAGGGGAGTGTGGAAGCCACAGGAGAGCTGGTGGCCCAGTTTAGTGGATGGAAGCAGGACTGGAGGATAAGGGGATGCAACCCTCAACCCTGTTTACACGTTAGAACTACCAGGGCATGACAGTTTGAAAACATTCTCCAGGTTATTCCAAGTGGCATTCACTCATCAGGGTCAACCCATATGTTCCTTTCCTCAATGCTTTCCCTCAATTCATAGAGAACCCGCAAGATCCTCTTTGTCCAGAACCTTCCATGTCAGCAGGTGTCAGGGAAAGATCAGGCTCTGAAGCCCAGCGAGACTGGGTTCTGTTCCTGCTCTGCCGCTCAGTTAGCTGCACTCATGGGCTGGTCATCCCAACTCTCTGGACCTCATTTCCTCATTTTAAAACCTGAGATGCACCTCAGGGAATTAGTGTAGGGATTAGAAAGACTACAATGAAAGCAGTAGGTGTGGTGCAGCTGCCTAATAACTAGACGTGATTATTACCATTCCCTGTGATGCAGGCTAGGCACCTCCAGTCTACCAGCCGATGCTGTGAGCCAGGCTTTGATTTGGACTGGTGCATTTCATGGAAATCCTTAGCATAGGAAAAGCCCGATGTGTTTCTCATGCAGGGAACAGCACAGCTGCTTACAGTGGCCTGCTCTATATCTTAAGTAAAAGTCCTTTGTGTAAGAAGCTATAAGAGATGCCAGGCATGGTGGCACATGCTTGTAATCCCAGTACTTGGGAGGCTGAGACAGGAGGATCTGGGTTCACAGCCAGCTTCAGCTACCTAGTGAGGCACTCCGCAACTTAGTGAGACCCTGTTTCAAAATAAAGACTAAAATATAGGACTAGGGGTATAGCTCAGAGGTAGAATGCCCCTGCGTTCAATCCCCAGTACCACAAAAAAAAAAAAAAAAAAAAAAGCCATAAGAGAAGTGGGGACTAATCGCAGGATTGATTTCCCATGGGGACAGGGCTGGCAGAGGGCAAACATCAGGATGTTATTTATTAATTAATTTTTGCCAGCTTTTAATTCCTGATTTCGGAAAGATACTTTCCCCTTGGAATGGGAAAGCTTTACTGCTTGGGCTCTACCCACAAACACCTAGATTTCCTGCTTGGAGTGTGAGCCCCTGGTCAGGTAGGACAGAGGGTCCTCGGGCAGCAACCAGGTTTGCCCACCTCCCTCCCCATGGGCCCAGCACCTGGGGGAAACCTCACCCACATACTCGCCCCTGGCAAAGGGCAGGGCTGGGTGGACGGTCCTAGTCTCCTGCTCGGCCGGAGGTGGCTCGTAGCTGTCATCCCCGTTCTCCTCGGCGGGCATCACGTACATCTCCGAGTCAGAGTGCTCATCTGGATTTTCGTAGTCGCTGTCCTGCAAATGCAGACACTACTCAGCGTCACCAGGACAATTCCTACATGAGGAGGTGGAAATAGTTCCCTAGTGTAGTGACGGGGAAGCCAAGGCTCGGGGAGGCTGACTTGCAAAGTTAGGCAGCTGGAGAGAGGCAAAGCTAGGGTTTGAGCCAGACCTGCCTCCTTCCAGCATATTGCCTTGACCACTGCAGCATCCTGATTTTACTTTGTGTTTTCTATGTCCCCACGGTGTGCTCTTTTTATCCAGTCATTCCATTTACTTCTGCCTCTGGATGCGGACTATCCTGCTCCTCTTTTGCTGCAGCTGTGACCCTGCAATGCAGCCAGCAGGGGGCGCAGCTGTAGGGCTTCTGGGGATCAGCTCCCCCAGGGACCTGGGAGGAACTCCAGGCCCAAGTGACTAGCAGGAAAATCACCTCTTTCCCTCATTTTTATTTTCTTTTTCCACGCTTGAAGAAGGAGGAACTGGCGTATCTCAAGACTGTCTAAACTCCAGGTAGCATACACAGTCTGGAGCTGGGCTCAGCTCTGTTCTGGGGACTGGACTGAAGTCTGCATTCTGTACTCCATCCACTGGCTACTGAGTAACTGCCAGGGGGAAAATCATTTCCATTCTCTCGGCCTTAGTTTACTTATCTGTGAAGTGGGTGTGTGGGTGTGTGGAGGCCTTCTTGGATCCCTTCCCAGTCTGAAACTTTGTTTGGAGCAGGCTAACACTCTGGATGGATTTGATAAAAGTGAGGAATAATTTTTGTGAAGGAAAGGTTTTAGAATGTTCTTGTCTCTACAAGACTCAGCCCAAGAGAGAAGTGGCTGCAGGATTGCGGATTGCAGAGCCACCTCGAAGAGGTGAAAAGTTCACTCCGGCACACCGCTCACCAATGTCTTCATGGCCGGGCCCCTCTCTCTTACTCTGTGACTCCCAGGGCTCTGCTAATGTTCTCCTGGCCACAGCAAGCACCTCAGTGGGTAAGAGCCTGGTTGTGAGATCTGAGGGCCTGGGTTTGAATTTGGAACTGCAAGTCACTTTGCTGTGCCAGGCATTAACACTGTAGTTGGTTTGTTTGGGCTCCTGGGCAGGGACCAGGATGGAACCCTGGGGAATTTAGGCCAGAGACATTTACCAACGCATAGGGAGATAACCATTTTCACATCTGTTTATGCTGTGCTGCTGACCACTCAATACCAGCACTGAAAATGGGCATAAGAGCTGCCGTCTCATTAGGGCTCGGGTGAGAATTAAATGAGGCAATGTGTATACCACTCTTAGCCCGGGCATGGTGTGTGCTGGGTCTAATTAGCTGGGATTGCTGCTGCCTTGCCTACAGGTGGACTCTCCAGGCCTGCTCTCTCCCCTTCCCCTATAAGGGGCAGCTGACCACCAGTGTGGAATTCGGACACAAGTCCTCTGAAAGGCCTCCTGCGGGGCCCTAGTTTCCCCTGGTCCCAGGAGCAAATACTTACAAAGTCGTCTGACCACTGATCCTCTTGGTCAGCAGGGTTCTCTGAAATGGCACGAGAGACACAAAATGCACAAGCATGAATCTCAGCTGGCCAGCTCCAGCCTGCCCACTTAAGAAGGCAAGATGTCTTCACTTCAGCCATTCCACTAGAAACCTTTAGACAATGCCTGTATGCTAGTGCTTTCAGTCAGGACCCTGCCTGACTAAACTGGGTTTTCAGAACCTTTTCTTCATGTACCAGAGTCCCCTTCCTGCTCAGTCACCCGGTGAAAGCTGTGGCAGCAACCCTCTAACTAGCTCCCTTGTCTCTGCTATGTTTCTTCTCCAACTCCTCCACCGTACTGTTTCTAGTTGTTTTCTTAAAACAAAGGTTGGAACTGGGTGTGGTGGCACACACTTGTAATCCCAGTACTTGGGAGGCTGAGTCAAGAGGATCACAGGTTCGTGGCCAGCCTCAGGACTTAGTGAGGCCCTCCGCAACTTAGTGAAACCTTGTTTCAAAATAAAAAATAAAATAGGGCTGGGAATGTAGTTCAGAGGTAGAATGCCCCTGGCTTACATCCCTAGTACTGCAAAAAA